>NW_020769352.1:2297337-2402846 GCF_900518735.1 Pseudonaja textilis
GGGGCTTAATTTCACCTCATGCCTAGAAATCATGCTGGGCCTTCCTATTGGTGGAGGCCGTATTGTTGGAGAAACACGGTAGATATGTTTATTTTGATCCAAGATGTAATAGAAAACATTACAGGCAACACAGTGCCTAGAAAAATGTTAAACGATAAAGTGATGATGATTAAAAATGGTTTAAAAGGTAAAAGGACAAGCCAGTTTGGTTTAATGGTTAAGGAACTAGGCTAGAAAGTGGGAGGTTGGGTATTTAAGGCTTGCCTTAGCCATGAAAGCCAATTAGGTGACCTTGGGCCAATCACCAGGAGAGGGTGAGTTCTAGTTCCACCTTAGCCATGAAAGCCAAATGGGCGATCTTCAGCCAATCACCAGTAGACCATGAGTTCTACTCCTGCCTTAGCCATGCAAGCCAATTGGGTGACTTTGGGCCAATCACCAGGAGACTGCGAGGTTCTACTCCCTCTTTAGCCATGAAAGCCAACTGGGCGACCTTGGGCCAATCATCAGGAGATGGTGAGTTCTAGTTCTGCCAGTGATTCTCTCTCAGCCCAAGCCACCTCACAGGGTGGTTGTTGTGGGGAAAATAGGAAGAAGAAAGAATATTAGGGATGTTTGTTGCCTTGAGTTATTTGTGAAAATAATCAAGACAGGATATACACATATAAATAAATCATATTAAATTAAAATATTTGTGTTGTATGGTTGCATCCTTTGCAAGGAGGAATGCTCCTTGAAGGAAGATGGGTACAGACATTTCCACACACACACACACACACACACAAAATGTTCTTATTTTTAAGCACCGCACAAATGCAAGAAACCGTAGCTTCCTTCCTGAAAGCTCTCAGCTCATTTCCTTGCTTCAAGGTCAAGAAGTTAAGCAACTTTTACAGTCCTGTAAAAGCCCAAGGCAGTTACGAGAACAACGTATCTTATATAGGCAAACTGAATCAACCAATCTGCGTAAAGGGATTGGCTGTTGAAAGAAAGGGACGGATATTTTTTTCCCCTTTCACCTGGGTGGACCAAGTATTTTGGACATTTATGAATGATGTTGACTTGATAAACAGCTCTTGCTGGGTGTGGAAAATATTCCCATATTTCACAGACTTATATAATAGCCAGGTTTCAGGAAGCAGGGAGAAGCGTGGGATTTTCAGAAAGCTTTCTTTCTTTGTATTCAAACGCTATGCAAAATAACATCATTGTGATGCAATTTCTTGTGGCTTTATGAGTAATTTCTCCTTTAGTTCCTCTAACAACTTGTTTAGCACTTTACTTTTTAGATTTACCTTCTTTAAATTTGAAATGGTTCCCTGCCCCCCCTCAATTGGGATGGTTCTCTCCTCCATTTGCTCCTTAAATGCAGATCAATTAAAGGAGAGATTTAACCTGGAAATAAGGAGAAACTTTCTTTGACAGTGAGAACAATCAACCAATGAAACAGCTTGCCCTCGGAAGTTGTGGGAGCACCATCACTGGGGGCTTTTAAGAAGAGATTGGACTCCCATCTATCAGAAATGGTGCAGGCCGGGGTCTGCTGCTTGGGCAGGGGGTTGGGCTAGATGACCTACAAGGTTCCTTCCAACTCTGATTATCTGTTAATCTGTTAAATGCCCGCACTGGGATTCTGAGACCAGAATTCTGTGATGGCCCAGCCATTCCTCATCTTTATAGCCACTGAGAGCACCTGTCCTAGCATTCAGCTGTAAACTTTCTCGGTTGGTTAAACAGCTTTCAAAGGGGCGTGATGTGGCAGGTGGACCGTGGGCTGCTGACCTTATCTGTTAGAGGAAGGGGCCTGTGATAACATATATTTATCCTTTAGCACTTTATTTGTTCTAATCATGAGACTCCAGAACGAAATATGGGCTGCTTGTCTCACAAAGGATGGTAGTTAAATATTATTATTCCTTTGAATTTATGGCATAATGAAAAAGATTGGTGTGTGGATGGGTGTGCGTACTTGATTGTACCTATTTAGGTATGAGTTTATATCTGATGACTCAAAGGAGATTTTATGAGGTTTCTTATTTCGCTGTGTTTACAACGGGCGTGCCTTTTGCACTTTTTGTGTGTGATGTCTTTCATTCATTTATATTCCACTTTTGTGGATGTTTATTGGTCATAAAATTACTTATCAGCAGTACATAGAGAACAACAGTGTTATAAATGAACTGTACTGGAAACAAGGGAGAAATTCTAGGCTACAGCATTCAGGATGTTAAACAACAATTGAGAAAGATTGGGTTCCAACCCAACCTCCGCCTTGATGGCTGGCTGGAAGATTATGGGAAAATCTCAAGGTTTCAGCCCAATCTATCTCATGTTGGGAAGAATGCCGTATTCGCCACATTGGACTCCTTGAGAGGATGTCAAACCCACCATTTAAAAATTCAAAAAGCTACCAAGTTCTTAGCCCGTGGCAGCACTGGTTTATTTTTTTTAGAGTTAGAAGTAAAGCAGGTCTTGGTGAATGCTTGAAGAAGAGATTTTCAGAAAGTGACAGACAGTTGGCTAGACTGGGCAACCAAGAAAACACTGTGAAGAAAGATAAGGGAAAACCACTTCCATGGTGCTGATCCAGATATGGCGTGTGTATATACCCATGAAGTCAACTGTAGCGATGCTTGACTTGAAGGAACCTTATCAAACCAATTCCTCAGTGTCTGTGGAGAAAAAAATAGCAAACCATGAGCCTTTGCTTATCTTCTGAATTGCAGAAAGGCGCTGGTGTTCCTTATCTCTAGAGGGAATAACTTTTCATAAACAGGATGCCCCTTTGAAAAAATGAAACTCCATCAGAGCTGTGCTTGTTTAGGAAAATGCAACCAATTTTGGTTAGAATGGATCTTTCCAAGGGGGCAAAGTTTGGTGTCTTGTCTATCTCACCAGGGATAAATCTCCACAGTGGAAACTCTCTATTTTCCAGAGGGCTGCAGGAAGGTATTCAGAGATATGGATGTGATAATATCACAGCAAGAAGTATGACTGAGCTTCCCCAATTGTTGTTACATTTTTTTGGGGGGTGGGGGAATTACAGATGAGAATATGGGACCAATACTTTCATAACTACTCTTAAGCCTCCCCAGAATTCCTTATACTGCTGAAATTAAGTGGCAGTTTGATAGTACACCTCCATAGTAACTTCCTATCAGCTTCATTTGGTATACCAGACTAGGAAACTAACTTCATAGAAAGACTAAAAATACTTTTGTTGAGATTGGCTGTACTAACAGAATCTTAAAAGTCTGATTATGCTATACCTGTCTGTAAGCCGTCTAGAGTTGCCTTGGGTGAGATGAGCAGGATACGAGAGAGAGAGACAGACAGACAGAGACAGACAGACAGAGATAGAGACAGAGAGAGAGAAAGAGAGAGAGAGGAGAGAGAGAGAGAGAGAGGAGGGAGGGAAGGAGAGAGAGAAAGAGAAAGAGAAAGAGAAAGAGGAGGGAGGGAAGGAGGGAGAGCGAGAAAGGGAGCAAGAGAGAGGATAGATACATAGAGTTAAATAGAGATAGTTAGATGGATAGATGGATAGATAGATAGATAGATAGATAGATAGATAGATAGATGATGGATGGATGATAGAGGGGTGGGTAGATAGACAGACAGATAGAAATGACAGATAGGCAGACAGACAGACAGATATAGAAACCTCCTTTCCCATCTTAAACTCTAGTAGGCATCTTCCAAACATTATCTATATGGTGCAACCTCTTTTGCCCAGATTACAGTTCTTGTGTATCTCCATCAAGGTCACCTTCCTTAGTCTCTACACCTCCCACCCTCATTCCCATGGGACCCAGGATTGGCAAGTGGCTTTACCTTACACAATATGGTGCTAAGTCACACCAGCTTTTGGTTTGGAAAACCCTCAGCCACTTAACACTCAACACGAAAGCAATGATCCCTAAGACGAATGACCGCTCATGAACTTCTAAACCTTCAATAGATGTACCAATTCTCTACGCAGTTCAGAGTTCATCCCCTTTGGGTAAAGTGCGTAGAAAGATTGTGTGCTGTATTCTGCTGGTGACTTCTATGCCTGATGCAGATGACAAAAGCTATAGGGGAAGCCTCCGCAGAGATATAAATCAAATTGATAGCAGCAAGGCAAGAGGGAGGTGATGTTCATTTAATGTGAAAGCTTTCCTGGGCTTTCTCCAAGAGTTGATCCCTGCCAAAATCAATGAATTATTTTTATCACGGTTGTTAGCACTCTCCAACTTGACCTGGAGCAACGAATAGGCACTGGAGACAACCCATCATGTAGAAATGGCTCCCAGATCAGACAGAACTGTTATGTCAGGATTGAGCAGACACCTTACAAGGACATGACAAGATTTCTCAAAAGGCCAGGAGGAAAAGGTCTGGTGTTTAATGCCTTGAAGATAGATGTTTACGTAGGTTTGGATTTCTGTAGACAGATTTTTGCATGTACAGTAATTCATTTTCATAACCAGTAAAGAAATAACTTATTTCTTATTGTCTGTGTAATGGTATATGTGGGAATGATGTGTAAGGTTTACGTGTGCAAAAGGACATGTATATTTGACATGAAATGAGCATGGTCATCAGCAGGAAAGAAAGAGCTGATCTGAAAATATAGACCTTCTCGTGGCCTGTCTAGTACTTGGACTTATCACATCAGGTGTCTCAGCTGGACATTAATTTCAGAAAGTTCTAGAGGGATGACAAAGAACAAGTAAGGTCTTCTTTGTTGGTTACTCCATTTTAACTTGAGAGGGCAAAAATCTGGGAACTTCTTACACATTTCTTCCCACTGGCCTGTGATCTCAAAGGAATAAAACTGAGCAAGTTGAGGCCACAGTGAAAAGGAGAACTGGAGTGGGTGATACAAAGGACATCAGAGTCTTTCCTTGAAGCTTCTCCACCATCTTCAACTTAAAATAGTTAGTCAACTGGTGGGCATTGTTGCCTCAACATTAATCACAGGATATTGTTTCAGTGGTAAGAAGCCAAGTCTATTATTAGGGCCTCTGATCCATAGTCTATCCCATAGTTAATGGGATTGGGCTGTCATGATGATTTTCTTTTTAAAGTGCTTCTGATGGAAAAGTACAAAGGCATTTATGGCTTGCATTAAAGACCCTCACAAGTGGATGCATCCAAAGCTCTTAGATGTTTGCAAGGGAAGAAATCCTCGACACTTCTAAAAATGGCCCACTCTTAACTATTTGGGGAACACAACACTTAAAAATCTGGGCACAGGTTATTGTGACTGCAATGAGCCTACTTTAGTTGTGCAGAATGCATAGTCATATCCACTATGGAGAAATGGAAACAATGCCAAGGCAAAAAATAGCTGATCTCTTTGCTAAGAATTCAACATAAGACGTAGTTGTCCTTCTTTGACAAGAAACAAGGGACTATCTGATTTACAACCTTTTGCTTCTCCAAGATCTCGGAGAAGCTGTATGAGGATGATTTAACCTTTCAATGGTATGCTAGTGGTATCCTCCAAAAAGTAGTGAATTATATGGACAAACCAAAGTTTGATTTGATTTTCATTGAAAATGCCAGTGTTCCAGCTAGCAAACTCCAAACCAGTAAACTCTGAGACAAGCATTTCCTCAAAGTTCATTTTTATTAGAGATGTCATATTGGTACATAGATTTCTATATGCCTCTGGGAAAACCCGAGGCTTACAGAAACATCGTTAAAATTAAATATAATTTTATGATTGTTTGTCAATGAAGTGGCTGATTATTTCCCTCTTTTGACTCAACAGATGAATTTAATAGCAATGTTAGAGATCTTTGAAGCTGCATTGAAAGCTCTTGATGTCCACTTGGATTCTTGGCTTGGAGCTGTGTAGTGAAAGAGTGAAATTCTACATGTTGTCACTAACAAAACTGTGCAAAGAGAGGTGTGTTTTAAAGAGCAGATTTGTATATAGGCAACTCCATTCATCCTTTCACAAAACATGCTTAGTATAACTAGGGTTCTAAAGTGACCTACCATCAGGCCATGAAAAATTCACAGAACCATAAACTATCATGATCGTGTTGCATGGGCACAAGCAATGTGTTCCTTACTACAGTGATGCCTAAATACGGACCGTGATGTCATAGCACAACTTCCACCTTTTCATACTTGCATCGTGATGTCACACAAGGCAGATTTTGCATCAGTCCCAACACCTGCTTTGTCATTTTTCACCTTCCTTCATGCTTATGAACACTTATAAGTGTGAAAGCTGCCCTGCCACACCTGCCAAAAATGAGCATCTTCAAGAACCTCCCTTGATCCAGGATTTGGTAGTACTGAAGTTTTGAGTAAGATGCTCTTGTGAGGTCCTTCTTCATGTCTACAAATCAACCAGGCTTGTCTATGAGTGGATAATTAATTAGAAGCCCATTAAGACTTGATTGCTGCTATTGTCAACCTTTGAGTCCAACCCACATAGCTGCCCAGGGGCATAGTCAAAGCTAAGAAAACTAGGGTAACGTTGAGGTTCATAGGTTGTCCATCTTGGTGTCCAGGCAACCAAATTTCAAGGAAATAGAAACACCATTGAGCGTGGTGTTTACTCATAGTTAAACATATACTTATGGTTGCTTCTTCCTGTTTCTCTGCAGCACGTACGCATATGACTCAGCTATGTGACAGACACATCACTCCTTTCACCACCCAAAGAAGGAAATGAAATCTTGGTTTCTGGCTACCTTTTCAGACCTTAACAGCAAAAAGATACCTACTGTACAACACACAAAAATATCAGCTGTATCAGATCCCAAAGCAAGAATCGGTGTAAAACTCTTCTGGAGGGAAACAAAACTTGGTTTATATATTAGATACAACTGCATCCATATTCCCCTGTTCTTCCCTTCTCCCCTCGGTCCTTGCTCCTATCTAGGTCCTAAAAGTTCATGAGGCTGCAGAAAGAAAAAACGAATGAATGCATTTTATAACTTGTTCTTCTTCCTAGCATAATCCCACAGGTGCAGGGTCTCCTTTTCGGATCATTGAACACCACTTTGCATGGTCAGTTGCATCTCCAGGGTGCAGGCCCATGGCTAGCGTATCTTTGTTGATGGTATTGTGATGACCTGGGCATGACACTAAGGCAACACAGTCACATAAGTAAGAAGAGTCCCTTTAATACCTCCAACTTTGCTCCCAATGTCCAGGTTACCTTCGGCTGGAGAAAAAACTCTCCCAAGAACAGTCTTTAAGTGGAGGAAATTCAGTCTGAAAGCAAAGTACATACAAACTGTAAATAAAAGCCCACACAAACCACGCTGCAGCAATTAACTTGATAGGGCAGGAGAAGGAATTGCAGACTTGAAAGGCCAGCAAAACACACAAAGTTGGGAAGACGCCGGGAACCCAGATAAGCCTCAACAATAACAGATAACTCACAATTTGCTTCTGACAAGTTGCTGTATGCAATATCCCTTTTTAGTACTGTGTTCCCAGCTGCAGCTAATGAAGGGAATCAGGGCCCTTTCCTTCCCTGTAAGCCATGCAACTCACGTTGTTCCCTTCTCCGTTTCTCCCTGTGTGCCCTCGGATGTAGAGGGGGTGGGCCTGGGTCTTCTTCTGAATTCCCTCTGCCGTGCTCTACCTCTCCTCTGCTTTGCCCTTCCCCAATTTCTTCCACAGCCAACGGAGCCACACTCCCACTCCCTGTCAGCTGCTTGGCCTCCCCCTCAGAATCAGATTCTGACAGTGGCATGACAGGTATCTTGCCATCTGTGTTTTGGGCATCTGCGAGATCATCGGCCATTGACATGTAGTTGGTTGGCAGCCTTGGCAACGGTGGAAGGGGCTGCTCTCAGGACATGTCCATACCAGCGGAGCTGGCCTTCTTTCATCTTCTCTGCAATTGGTGCCACACCAAAATGTTGTTGAATGGTGTCATTTGTGATGTGGTCAAGAAGGGTTGCATCTCATAACTCTGGCTTCCAAATTTTTGTTCACTACATCGTTGTTGTTTGAAGTAGCATTTCAGTCTAAGCAAACGTCCCGTCTTTGAATTTAATTAGGAATACGTAGCCTTTTAAGTTTGGATTTTCTGATGTTGATGCTCCAAATGCATTCACTTAGTTCTGTTTCCTCCTTTCAGCTGTAGACGAATGTCAACTAAGCTGTGAGTGTCGGCTTGTCCTTTCAAAAATCATCCTACCAAAACTAGTTTGTGAAATTGTTTGTAAGCCAATGTCATGCAAAGGAAACTGTTTAGAAATCTGGAAGGCTGCGACAAAAAAAATCCCAGGCAGTTATCGGCATTCTTGTCAAGTCATTCTTGTACTCAAGAATAATTAAGTGAAAATAAACGTTGCATCTTCTCTATCTTCCTCTCTTTCTTTCTCAACATCATTCTTTTTTTCCCCAAATAATATTTGTTTTAAAAAGATTTTATATGCCCGTGCCCTTTGGATTTTCAGAAGTAGAATTTGTAATGTAAAGAAAATATTTCTTGATAAGGGAGACTTTATTTCCCCCACCTAACTTTTCTTAGAAATCTTATCCATGTAAAATCAGGAATGTCTACTGTAAGTCGGGGGAGAGGGTCAACTATGTCAGATGAGGGTTGTAACCAAAAGGGAAGCAAGTATAGAAATTAGCAAGAATGTGGATTAAACACAAAAGTGAGTACAAAAGAAGCACCTTGATGTGATTTAGTGATGCAAAAAAATGAATGAAGATAGAATTGCAAAACAAATACATACAGAAAGAGTAAGGCGAAGAGGAAAACCAAGAATGTCAGAAGTGGCTCAACATACTGTGGTTTATTGATAAATGAGCAAACCATCTTAGGATGTTGGGTGAACAGAAAGATACAAAGAGAAGTAGTTGGGCAACCTAGATCCTTCCTTAATAAGTGAGAATCACGATCAGTCTGAGACCTGATAAACTAATTGATCAATTCCAAGTTTATTGAACACATAAACAACATATTTTTCCCCCAACAACCCAACTCTTTTTTAAAGCTCACACGTGGAGAAAAATGCTGCTCAGCCTTTCTAGAGGAAAAAGGGCAGGATTCAAAACAAATACAACAAGCCACCCTTTGTAACACGTTTTTCTGTGTTTTCCGCAATAGGGTTCTAGGCTGGTCAGTTTGTAAAACCAACAGGAATCTCTTCCAGAGTCCAACACATAATGGAGAGAGACTCTAAAAATGTAGCAGAAGCATTTCCGCACACTGGTTTCCATCCTCTAGTTTGTGCAGAATTGATTCCACTAGATTCAGAGAGTGCCATTCGGAAGGGCTAGGACCTCACTCCTTGTAAACTTTTCGAATCTCCTCCAATTCTCGGATGGGCTCCCATTTCTGATGGATTGAAAACAGCTGCCGTATAAGACAAAAGATTAAAAAAGATAAAAGATTAACAAGCTTACTGGTATTAGGGATTCATCCTCCCCCCCCCCCCCCGAAAAAATTATCTTCCCCTCCCTCCAAATGTCAAATGTCACTCATGTTAGTGTTTCACATTATAGAAGAGGCTATGTAAAATAAGATTTTTATTTGTTGCCACGATGTTAAAATGGACTGCTTTGATTCAAGAGAATACTTTGACCATTTTTCTTTTGATGTGGACATTGATTTTGGACTTTTTGTCTGATAAAGATGAAAATTAAGCTTTGACTTTGGGATTTGATGATTGGGGATGTTTTTTTGCTATAGAAATATGGCGTATTGTTAGAGTTTAATAAATATACACTTCATTTTAGATCTTTGTATGTTTTTATATATTGGTTGTGATGTGGATTTATGGAAATAGAATTCATCTATGGGTTATTTTTTATTTAGATTATGATTATGATAGTATATAATGTAATAGTATATATATATCAATGATTGTTTGAGGTACAGTATATATCTTTTTTATTTTAGTTTTATAGAGTTAAAACGAAAGCAAGACTGTATTACATATTTTAATTCTAGCCGTATTGAAGAGGCTTGAAACTCCCTTTTTCTTTTTTTTTAAAGTTATTGTTGGGTTTTTAGTGCCAATTTTTAAATTCCCCATTATCCTTCCCCTCCAACAACAACAATTTTGGTTGTAATTTTTGCTGCAACTTTCTCCCTTTGAAATTTAATACAATTCTGTGTTAAATTCTATCTGATGATGATGATCAATGCTGATCACAACTTAACAATTACCTACAATTCTATTTATGTATTAGCCAATATTATTAGCACTAAATATTAAATAGCGCTAAAAATTAATTTAGTCGTCTATTACATATCTGTAACTTTCTTACTCCTTGACTCTAGATTCTTCCTAATACAGTCCAAGACTTGTTACCCTATCAAGTTCGTTACCTTTTGAGGTTGGGAGGGATCCACTTTTTCCCAAGGTTCAGGATTGTTCCATCTATCAATACTAAAAGCAAAAGGCAGCATTTATTATGGTTGAGATAAAAATAACCTTTGGCTAAATGGCAGTTTAATAAAACTGTATTTTAGCTATTTAAAAAAAGACTCAATAGCACCACTCGATTTATTTGAAGACTTCATCACAGACTTCCACTGACTTTACTTTGGCTGAATAATTTAAAACTCTGATTCAAATGCTAATTCAGAAAACAATTCCTTTAGGGAGTAATGCGGAAAATCTGCTTATATACTGCTAAGATACAGGTAAACAATTTTCTTTTATAGTAATGATTCTTCCTTAGTTGCACGATGAAAAAGTTCAGCATCCAACTAAAGGTAAAGCATTTTTAAACCTTGTGGGCTTTAAAACCTAAACTCAGTTCTCGCTGAGCTTTATTCTTAATGTTCCATTAAAAAAATAAAATAAACACACACAGACACAAACACAGCCCAACTGAAATAGGAAACATTTTTAAATTAGAAGGAATTCCTGCATTAGCGGCTTTTTGAGCTTTCCCTGAGAATGACTCTTGTCAAAATGCCACTTCCTCCTTGAGAAATAAAGCAAAAAGCAAAAAAAAAAGGGTGAAACATTTCTTTTTCCCAGCCCTGACTGATTTTATTCCTTGTTCTTGTGTTAGCATCTTCAGTCTTGGGGAGGATGGGAAAATGCTATTCCTTTGCCTGTTGTCCCTCATACCCTATTTGTCTTAAATTAAAAACAACAACAATGGAAAGAACCTGATCTGAAGTAAAAAGAACATTCTTTTGGGTGTCAATAAGGAAATAGATGCTGCTTACATTATATCTGATCTTTTCAGGGCTCTGATGCCGGTGTATGCCATCCCACTCAGTGTGGTAGTCATAATTATAGCCAGAGGAATCAGCTGGAAGACACAGAGCAAAATTCCTTAGCAAAGGGGATACATCAAACTATCTTTCTACTTCAGGAGAAAACAGGATTTGTGAAGAATATTCCTTCCCAAACGTCTTTTCCCAATATTTCCTTGTCCCTGGAGGGGTTTACAGGGACAGCAACTCCCCATCCAAGGATGCTCCTTCCCTTGCTGTGCACAGGAAAGACAATTTGATACCCTAACTCTGATTTGTCTAATACAAAAGCCCAAAACTTACCTCTCTATGCTTGTTCAGATACCGGAAGATTGGCATGGTGTAAGTAGGTGCAACTCTGAGAGAAGGAAAAAGGGAAAAAAAGTTCCAAAGTTATCTTCAGGAAGCATCCTTTGGGTACCACCCTGGCCAGTTGCTCCCCTCTCCCTTCCAATTTATCATCCTTGTCTGGAAGACATTAAAGAGCTCCCTTCCTCCCTCATCACAACCACCTGGTTCAGTAGATCCGCAGAAAATTTCAGCGATGTACAGATACGCACTTCTTCCTTTATATACCGTTAACGCCCAAGGGTGCTGGATGTGTCCCAAGTCACGTAATTGTAGCAGCAGCTCAGATGGGCAATTCAGTCACCTATGGATACTATGGGAACATTGCACAGGATTAGGGCGCTCCCTGCTGGATGTGTGAAGCAATGGTAAGTATCTTGGGTTAATAGATAAAAAGTGAGAGTGTGATAATGGAACACCCCTTTCCTGCAGTGATTAAGGCAACAGGCTAATAATAGTAGGAGGAGTAAACCCAAAAATACTAAGCGCTGAAAACAGAAGTAGAATGACTGTGGCAGAAGAAAGCAAAGATAGTACCAATAATAATAGTAATAGAAGAGAAGAAAGGCCTTTCAGATCCATAAGGGGCATGCATAAGCACACCAATGTGCCTACCATCCCTGTCCTAATGTTCCTTTTTTTTTTGAAAACAATTTTATTGTTTTTTTAACAAACAAACAAACAAAACATAAAAACATCAGCTCTCATCCGTACTTATATACAAACAGTGTGTCGGTTGGTTCATCAGTTTTGTGCATTCATTTTGTAGTCACAATTACAATTACCTTACATAATAACTCTTATTATCAATCCAAACTTATATATCCTCATATCATTATTTAAAAAAAAAAGATTTGACTATACTTTTATTCAATCATGCCTTATGAGATAACTATAATTTAAGTAATTTATTCTATAACAAATCATATAATCATACCAATTCTATCCTAAAAAAAAAAGAAAAAAAAGAAAAAACATTTTATAAATATAATGTCAAATACCAAAAGAAAAAAGAAAAGTGAAGTCAATAATATTCCTTATTGTCTAACATTCTAAATATTCTATTTTTGTATTTTATCATCCAGCCATTGATAGAAAAGGTCCCAAATTGTATAAAATTGTTTATCTTCTTGCTCTCTAATTTCAAATGTCAATCTACTCATCTCAGCACATTCCAATATTTTCTTAATAACTTCTTCCTGCAATGGAATTTTCTCATTTTTCCAATTTTTTGCAAATACAATTCTAGCCGCAGTTAATACATTTACAATCAGATATTTCAAGTCTTTACTATATATTTCAGGTAAAATTCCCAATAAAAATATCTCTGGTTTCAAGTCTATATGTTTCTTTGTCATTTTTTCCAACCACATGCGGATTTTAGTCCAATATTTTCTAGCATCCTCACAAGTCCACCACATATGGTAATATGAACCAGGTTTCTGATGACATTTCCAACATTTTTCCGATTTGTTCTTGAACATTCTTGCTATCCTTGTTGGGGGAAAATGCCACCTGTAAAACATCTTATACAAGTTTTCTTTATAGGCTGTGGACATTGTCATTTTATAATTTTGCGACCATACTAATGTTCCTTTTTATTCGCATCCATTTCATGTATTCATAATCATGCTTATATTTATAGGTGCTATCTAATGCAAGCTTGGCAAAATAAATAAATAAATAAATGAATTAAAAAATCCACAAAGAAGGTAGTTGCAAGGAATTGCTTCAATACACAACTTCCACTGCCCCAATCTCACGCTTGTGTTAAGAAAAGGAAGAGCCAATTTTCGGAATGGTATTATAACTTGTGAGCTGCCTAGAGTCACCTGGTAGGGGATATGGACAGAATAAAAGTTTAATAAACAGACAAATAAATAGAAAAAGAAGGAGCAGACCGTGAAAATGAGTTAAATTCGACAGAACGTTGACAGAAAACCTGCATTTTCAGATGACCCACAAAGGCTCCCAAAACTGGTTGTTAGGAAGGTTGCTTGAGAGGAGGGTCGTAATTAGCTTTGCCCAAGGTGCTCAAACCACAGTTTGCTGAACTGCGGTTTATTGCATGAAACATAATTCCAGTGCTTGGCAAACGGCAAAACATTTTGCAAGGCCGCAATGAAGCTTAGCTGCATCCTAGTCAGGGCCTGTGGGTCTGGGCTGCAACATGGCCAAAGGAGGCCTCCTCTCTTCAAAGGGTGATGGAGGAGGAGACCCTCAGTTGTGGATCAGGAAAATCGATACCGCAAGGTGGGGAGGTGGGGAGGAGGTTCCCTTCTCTCACCTGTGGCCTGGTTGCAAAGGGAAGCCTGCAAGGCCCAGAACAAGTGGAAGAAATGCTCCTCCTACCCTGCCCCAGTTTCAGTTCACCCTGTTTCAATTGCATTTCCACATCCTGTTCACACAACACCCATCTCTAGATCACCTGAAACCTAATGGCTGTATTCATATGACATGCTAAGCTTAGATTCCCCCTCTCCTTTCCTTTCCTTTTGTTCCATTTCCTTTCCTTTCTCCTTTCCTTTTTCTTCCTTCCTTCTCTCTCCATCTTTCCTCCTTTCCTTTGCTTTCTTCCTTCTCCTTTCTTCCTTCTTCCATCCATCTTTCCTTTCCTTTCCTTTTCCTTCCCTTTCCTTTCGAAAGCCACTTGTCAGAAGTTGTATAGGGTCTCCTGCTTGAGAAGAGTTGGACTATATGACCTACAAGGCCTCTTCCAACTCCCTTCCAAGAATATAATACAATAATAACAATTATTGTATTATAATTCAACAATAACAATTATTGTATTATATTCTTTCCTCCTTTCCTTTCTTTCACCTGGAGCTTTTCCTTGCCCAGCCTTGACTGGTGGGTCACACTGCTTCCTTGGCTCCATTTTGTTGCCCGCCCAGCTGGCCAAGCTCCCTTCTCACCCTGTTTCTGTTACTGTTCAGGCCTTTCTTGATGTGGCCCGTGAGATGGAGGACAAGGAGTGACCTCTCCCTTGTCTTGCTAGTTTCTAGTGGAGAGATACCTCTTCTTCCCCCAAGTTAAGTCCTAAGAGTATGACAGGAAGAAGGCAGCAGTATGAACACAAAGGAGAAAGTCCGTTAGAAGCAGTTGGTCCTTCCTTCCTTCCTTCCTTCCTTCCTTCCTTCCTTCCTTTCCTTCCATCCATCCATCCATCCATCCATCACAGTTTCTCCAAAGTCTGGCTCGAGAATATAGGACCTACTCTTTGGGGCAGTTTTATTTTTAAATTAGCCCTAACACATCATAGTAAGTAGAAGACAGCGGTGAAGAACTGAAAATCTATGGCTGTGAATCCTTTCTGAGATTAACCACCTTTTATCAAACTCCATTTGTTGTGTTCATACTATTACAATTGTGTATCATCAAGTTGTTACTGGTTCTTAGTCTCCAGGATGATTGGTCCCTAACTTGGTCTTTCAGGCCTTTCAATGGTGCACGGATCGCCATGGTAACTGAATCTCCTCATGTTCTTGCTGCTCTTTCCTTCCACATTTCACAATAACAGTTGATTATAAAAAAGGCGGACGCAGTGGCTCAGTGGCTAAGACATTGAGCTTGTCGATCAGAAAGGTCGGCAGTTTGGCGGTTCGAATCCCTAGCACCACATAACAGAGTGAGCTCCCGTTACTTGTCCCAGCTTCTGCCTAACCTAGCAGTTCGAAAGCATGTAAAAAATGCAAGTAGAAAAATAGGGACCACTTTGGTGGGAAGATAACAGCGTTCTGTGCACCTTCGGCATTCAGTCATGCTGGCCACATGACCACGGAGAGGTCTTCAGACAGCGCTGGCTCTTTGGCTTTGTAACGGAGATGAGCACCACCCCCTAGAGCCGGAAATGACTAGCACGTATGCGTGAGGGGAACCTTTATCTTTACCTATAAACAAGGCATTTTGCTTGGCTAATCAATTACATCTGAACAGCAAAATTGATGAACTAGCCAAGAATCCTTCAAAAATATACAAGACCTCTCATTGAGTAACTTCTTTTATTGAATAACAGAACTCAGTCATATAAAGTTACAAAACTACTGAAATAAAGTCATTTTCTTGAATATGACGGGACCTATCCATCACACTAAACAAGAATAAGGTTTATTTTGTTTGAGCTGCAGTGGTGCAAACATTGAACAATTCTGGAAAGCTGGATAAAATATATAAAATAAATGCATTCAACCATTTAGGCTAATCTCTGTTCATTATTCCATTCCCCCTTTTTAAAAAATATATTTTTTAATTAATTTTCTTTTTTTACATTGTAAAACATCATGGTATCAACAACGTTCTTGGCACCTATACAGGAATTTGGTTTAAACATAATACATTATATTGTATTTGTCTACTACTAAACAATATCTTCAGCTATAATTACTACTATAAATCTTTATATAATTTACAAAATTTTATTTTACTGTCTTTAAGGATTGTTTCAATTAACATTTTTGTCTCACTTCTTGGTTCTGTTTGTTAGCCATTTACACCAGTTGTTCCAAATTGTAAAGAATTCAGAGTCGTCTTTTTCTTTCAATTTCATTGTTAGCATATTCATCTCAGCACTTTCTGTTACTTTGTGTATTATTAGTTCTTCATTGGGGGTATTTGGTGATTTCCATACCTGCGCAAAGGCTATTCTGGCAGCCGTTGTAATATGCAATACTAAGTATTTTACTTCTTTTGGTAATCTTTCTTTGATGATTCCTAAAAGGAAGGATTCCGGTTTGAGCTCAATTTGATCGCCAGTGATCTCTTTTAACCAATTTTTAATTTGAATCCAGTATGTCCTGGCCTCGGGGCACATCCACCACACGTGATAAAATGTACCATCAACTTTTTTGCACTTCCAACATTTGGGACTCATGTTGGGAGTCGATTTTTGACAATCTCGTTGGTGCTAAATACCATCTATAAAACATTGTTTATGTATGTTTCCTTTGTATGCTGCAGATACCGTTAACTTGTAATTTATGTTCCATATATTCTCCCATTCCTCTAAATTCTATAGTGCATCCAAAATTCTGTGCCCATGCAATCATTGTACTTTTGATTATTTCCTCTTCCATTTTGAAATCTAATAAATATTTATATATTTTAGTTATAAGTTTTTGTTCCAGTCCCATTAATATTTTATCTAATTGGTTCTGCCCTTTGTCAAATCCAAATTCTTTTGAGTCTTTTTTATATTTATTTTGAATTTGCAAATATAGCCACCTATCGATTATAATTCCATTTTCCTTCAGTTCTTGGTTTGATTTTAATTTCCCTTGACTATCTAATAATTCTTCATAACTTACCATTTTCCATAGGTCTAATCTATTTGGATGTATTATGGCTTCCATGGTTGACAGCCATCGTGGGATTTCCATATAGTGTTTACCTTTGATTTTTTTCCAAATTGTAATCAATGAATCTCTTATTAGGTGTTGATTGAAATAGGTATGTATATTACTTTTGTTTTCCCACAAAAATGCATGCCAACCTATCAAGAGGTCATGTCCTTCTAATGTTTAGATTCTCTTGTCTCTTAATTTGACCCAATTCTTAATCCAACTCAACACCGCTGCCTGGTAATAAAGCTCCCATTCTGGTAGTCCAAGACCGCCTCTGCTCCTATTATCTTGTAATAGTTTCATTTTAATACGTGGCCACTTGCCCAACCAGACAAACTTGGCTGTCATTTTATTCAGTTCTGTAAAAAAAGATTTCCCTAATTTAATTGGAATCATTTGGAATAGATATATTAGTTTTGGTAAAGTATTCATTTTCAACGTTGCTATTCTTCCTAATATAGACCTTTCAAAGTATTGTTGAAGCTGAAAATATTTGTATATGTTGGTATGTAGTCACTTTTGCAGATTATATTATTGAATTTTAAACAATTTTTCATAAAATTGCAACTCTTTGTGAGTTAGCGATGGCTTTACAGTCTCCAGGGATTTTTCAAAATGTTTATATTTCACAGCTGTGGCTTCCACTTCATTTTCTTGCAATGCTAGCAAAGCAGCCTAAGAGAGAATAAAATAAAACAGGAAAAACATTCATTATAAATGAAATATAATAATCGTCCTCATCAACGTATATAAATATATAGATCGTTCTCAACTTACGAACACAATTGAGCCAAACATTTCTGTTGTTAAGTAAGACATTTAGGTGATTTTTCACCCCATTTTATGACCTTTCTAGACCCTGTCATTAAATGAATCACTGCAGTTAGTGGCACAGCTGTTAAATCAATCTGTTGACTTTGCTTCTCAGAAGGTTGCAAAAAGTGATCACATGACCCCAGGACACTGCAACCATCATAAATATGAGTCAGTTGCCAAGTGTCTGAATTTTGGTCACATGACCTCATGGATGCTACAAGGGTTGTAAAATGATCATAAGTCTCCTTTTTCAATGGTGTTGTAACTTTGAATGGTCACTAAGCAAACTGCTGTTTCCAAGGGGTTTTTTTTGTTTAACAACAACCATTGACAAATACAAACATAAAACATCAAATAAAACCATATTTCTATTGTACAGTGTGTCAGTTGGTACATAGCTTTTGTGCACGGTATCAACAGTCTTTTCCTTCAAAATGCATTATAAAAATTCATATTATATAAATCAATTAAACATAACTTCTTATTGGGCTTTGTTTATACATTCATATCACCCTTTTCGAGGAAATCTCAACTTGACAAAACCTAATTCATAATATCATTCATTTTATTGTAATCAATTATAGCATATCATTACATTGTCATATCATTACTATAAATTGTGATATATTTTTTTTCCTGTTTTCTTATCTAGCCATTGATAAAATAAACCCCAAATTTTATAGTATTCTTTTATCTTCTTGCTGTTAAGTCAAGGACCATGCCTGGCAGTTACCCCAATTAAATCATGAGTCTCCAGCCAAACTTCCAAAACTTCAAAGGATTTATCGGGAGTTAACATGTCTGGCACTGCCTGGGTGTAGCCGACTCTGAGGCACATCATTCATTGTCACCCTTGACCCTGGTTTCCCCCCACTTCCTGGGCGTATCGTAATTCATATTCTCCAATGAGACACATCCACAGCCAGGAGTCATCAATCATGTTCTCCAGTTAGAATTTTGCTTGGCAGAAACTTCAGTCACCTAGTTACTATCTCTGAAAAACTATGTATGGAATGCACTTTCGATTTCCAAGCTGCCGCACTGCTCTTTCAAACTCCTTTCCCCCCTCTATTTCTGTTGTCAACTCTAAAATGACCATAGAAATCTTTTATGAGTTGACAGACTACCTGCACACACATACACACACACAAATGATTGTTAACTAGTCTTTCCCAGGGATGGTATTCTACCGGTTCAGACCGGTTCATGTGAACCGGTAGTTCCGGAGACCCTTTGGCCCCACCCACCTGTCCCTGCTCTTTCCTGTGCTTTATTTCCTGGGTTTTTAGCACAGCTGATTCGCAGTTTGCTGCACATCAGCTGTTTTACTCACTGGTGATGCAGCAGAAGAAATTGAGTTGAAAATGCGCACGCTCACCAAACCGATTGTTACATCTATTGAATTGCACCACTGGTCTGTCCCCCACTGTCAGCCTTCAAGATCTTCTACTATTGCTTTGCACCTTTTGGCTGCCATAAGTAACGGGGGGAGGAGGGGGTAAAGTCTGGGAAGCGAGCTGGAGGTGTTACATTCTAGTGTTGTAAAAATGAGGAGGGGGGGGGAGTATAAATTCCTATTTAGGTTTCTATTTCTCGCTTAGCTTTCTTTTCTCTGCGCAGCTGCAAACCTTTATCAAAATATGCCAAGGTCAACCGACAGAGGCCTCATCACCACCTGAAGATGCCCACATGATCATATTCACAACTTTTAATTGGAAGAATCCTTTGAACTATTGGGGGTGGGAACATTTCCATCGCTTTGTATATGTGATTTGCACACCTAATTTCTCAGATTCAGAATTCTACGGTTGCTACCACTTCATTTTCAGTAAAAGATATCTTTTCTCTAATCTATGGAGTCTAAGTATTTCTTTCTTGAATTTTGAATGGAGCACCACCTGACACCCACTTTCTTTAAATCTTGTCACTGAAGCATTATAAATTCAAAAGGACTTACTTCCTTACAGAGATTCTCAAGATCAGCTCCAGAGAACCTATTAGTCTGACTTGCAACATCTGCTAGGGAGACATCAGAATCTATTGGAATTCTTTCCGTGCAGATTTTCAGAACCAAAAGCCTTCCCTATTTTAAAACAGCAAGAAAGAGGCAGAGTTATTTGACTAACTCTACAAGTTGTGATGATCTACACCCTCTTAAAAGCAACACCCACCCTACCCCCCCATGAGTTAAAAAAATAGCAATGCACGTGGTGTTGCTCAAGCATTTGGTTGCATGGATTAGACGTAGAATACATTGTACAAAACTATATTTTCCTTAAGGATGGTCTGTTGAAAGGATGAGAGGATCCTACATCTCAGTATGCTCAATACATTTGTTTTGTTGTGGCTTACTGTGTTATGTGCCTTTAGTCACTATATTCTATGAACTAGTGTTTATCACATCTTATTATGTCAATCTAGCCAGTATAGACTTCAATAAGTACAGTTAAATAAGCCACAGCTTAGGATGATGCCCATATCTTTCAAAGGAAAGCTGCATATATTCAGAATAGAGCTGGAGGGGACCTTGTGGTATAGAATAGAATGAGCTGGAAGGGACCTTGGAGGTCTTCTAGTCCACCCCCCTGCTCAAGCAGGAGACCCTATACCATTTCAGACAAGTGACTATCTAGTCTCTTCTTAAAAACCACCAGTGATGGAGCGCCCACGATTTCTGGAGGCAAGCAGTTCCACAGGTTAATTGTCCTGCTAGGAAGTTTCTCCTTAATTCCAGGTTGCTTCTCTCCTTGATTAGTTTCCAACCACTGTTTCTTGTCCTGCTCTCAGGTGCTTTGGAGAATAGCTTGACTTCCTCTTCTTTGTGGCAGCCCCTCAGATATTGGAAGACTGCTATCCTGTCTCCCCTAGTTCTTCTTTTCATCAAACTAGACATTCTTTTGTGGCAGCCCCTTTAAATACTGGATGTCTGAAATGAGCAAGACTACTCCAGTATGTCATTTCTCACCAAAACCAGAATATTTAGACATAATGAACTTTGATTTCAAATTCATTGACCGTTTTAGGCCATACCTTCTCATCTGGTGGTGGAACATAGAGGATCTTGTCTAAGCGTCCCGGACGTAACAAAGCATCATCCAACCGGTCTGGTCTATTTGTTGCAGCAACGACTATGACATCTCTGTTAAAAACTTCCTGAAGTTCTAACTAGTAAGTTGATAGAAAGGAGGAACTTTAAGCCATTTAGCTAAACCATCTTGTCTTTCCTTGGCCTTAGATAGCCCACCAACAGGCTTTATATGATGACCCAAAGGGACGTGGCACAAAGGCCACACAGTCACATAATCAATAAGAGTCCCTTTATTATCTCCAACTTTGCCCCCAATGTCCAGGTTTCCTTCGGCTGGAGAAAAAACTCTCCCAGGAACAGCCTTTAACTGTAGAAAATTCAGTCCAAAACAAGGTACATACAAACTGTAACTAAAAATCCAAACACCAAACTGAAATAATTAACTTGACAGGGCAGGAGAAGGAATTTCATACTTGAAAGCATGGCAAGTTGGGAAGATGCCAGGAACACAGATAAGCCACGACGATACCAGATAAATTCACATTTGCTCCCAAACAACTTTGCTGCACGCAGCTTCCCCATTTATACACTGTGTTCCCAGTTGCACTAATGAAGGGAATCAGGGCCCTTTCCTCCCCCGTAAGCCACGTTGCTCCCTTCTCCGTTCCTCCCTGCGTGCCTAGGATGAAGAGGGGAAGAGCTTGGGTCTTCCTCTGAATTCCCTCTCCCTTGTTCTACCTCTCCCCTGCTCTGTCCAGCTGGATTTTGCCCTTCCCCAGTTTCTTCCACAGCCAACGGAGCCACACTCCCCACTCCCTGTCAGCTGTTTGGCTTCGCCCTCGGAATCAGATTCCGACAGGGGCATGACACTTTATGTTTTATTTCAGTTAAGGAAACAAGAGACAAAAAAGAATTTCTCCTGTCTCATTCAACAGGGTATAATTATGTGATCTTATACAGGTAGTCCTTGACTTACAACCATAACTGAGCCCATAACTGGGCTCATTTTACAACCGTTCTTGCCAGCATTGTTAAGTAAATCACTGCAGTTGTTAAGTCAAATCTGGCTTCCCCATTGACTTTGCTCATCAGATGATCGCAAAAGGGGATCACATGACCCCAGGACACTGCAACCGTCCTAAGTACATGCCAGTTGCCAAGCACCTGAATTTTAATCATGGGGATGCCGCAAGGGCAAAAAACGGTCCTGAGTCACTTTTTTCAGTCCTGTTGTAACTTCAGTCACTAAATGAACTGTTGTAAATTGAGGACTACCTGTAAGAGAGGAATTGCAGAATCATCTTAAGTACAAAATCCAGTTAACTTTGAATCACTTGTTATTGTGTCTCTCTATATGTACCTCTTTATCACTTTCAGCTGGTTTTTGACTCTCGTTTTCCATCTCTGCTTTATTTCCTCTTCGCTCAGTTAACTTGACTCCGATGCCGTCCAACTCATTGAGAAGGACGGAAAGAACTCTCTCCTGGACGCCACACCCGGTTTTAGTTCTCGATCGGGATCCCAGGATCGCATCGATTTCATCCAGGAAAACTATTGCTGGAGTATTTGCTCTTGCTTGACGAAACACCTTGAAGGAAAAAAACAAAAACAAAGAGAAATAAATCAAGTAGCTACGCTTATTAAGTCTATCAGCTGAGCAGTGAGGTGGCCTAGAGGTGGAGCGCTCACCTCACAATCAGGAGGCTGTGAGTTTGACTCTAGGTAAGAGGCAGATATTTCTCTCTCTGGACACAATGAGAATATATCTGCTAACAAAACTGCATTGGTGACAGGAAGGGCATCTGGCCAGTAACAATCAGCTCCATTCAGTTGCCCAGACTTCACCCCGCAAGATTATGGGGTTGTAAAATGATCATGATTAAGTCTATCAGCTATGAAATAAATAACAAAAATGTATGCAGGTAGTTCTCGACTTACAATTGTTCACTTAGTGACCGTTCAAAGTTACGACGGCACTTGAAAAATTGACATGAACTTTTTTTACACTTACGATCTTCATAGCATCATGCGGTCAAAATTCAGATGCTTGACAACTGACTCATACTTACAACCATTGCTCTGTTCTAAAGTCATGCAATCCCCTTTTGCGACCTTCTGACGAGCAAAGCCAATGGGGAAGCCAGGTTCACTTAACAACCATGTTACTAACTTATCGACTGCGGTGATTCGCTTAGCAACTGTGGCAAGGAAGGTCATAAAAAGGGGCAAAACTCACTTAACAAACATCTCACTTCACAGCAGAAATGTTGGGCCCAATTGTGGTCATAAGTCAAGGACTACCTGTCCTTTCAGTCCTCATTGGAACAAAAAACTCGCACCTGAGACAAAATCTTCTCTGACTCTCCAACCAAAGGTGAGAAGAGATCAGCACCGTTCACAGCCAGAAAGGAACAATGAGAAGAGGAGGCGGCTGCCTTCACGAGCATCGTTTTGGCACAACCTGATGGTCCATAGAGAAGGATGCCCTTTGGGCGGGCCAGCCCCATCCGGACAAAGGCTTCTGGGAATTTTATTGGCCATTCGATGCTCTGCAAATCATGAAAAGAACAGAACCTTCCATGAATTTCTCAGGCTCCAAAATCCTACAAGGCAATTCACCTTCCAACTGTTTTTTGTTTTGTTTTTTGAGCAAGCCACAGCTGCCTGGAGTCACAGATCATGATCAATCATAAACCGTGTCTTTTTAGGACTGGGCTTGCACACATCCTACTGCGGCCAAGCAAGATATGTGGAATGTCTTCCCATCCTGAATTTTAGTCTGCTTTGTGAGCAGAGCAACAACTTTATTTTTAAAACAAAGTGACTTAACAATCAGTCATCGCACTAAACAATTGTTGTAACATTCCTAAGATCACAGGAACAAAATTTGGGCGTTTGGCAACCAATAGGTATTTACAAGAGTTGCGGCATCTGATCACATGATCGCCATCTGTGACCTTCCAACAAGAAAAGTCAACAGGGGGAGATGGGTTCACTTAAGGACCGCTTGATTTACTTAATGGCAAAAATTCACTTAGCAGCCAGGTTGTAAAATCAGGTGTGACTCACTCAATAACAACCTTGCTTAGCACGGAAATTGTTTTCCCAATTGTGGTGGTTAAGTTGAAGACAGGTTGGGTTTATCCAAATGCATTAAATAAGTATGGAAATCTGGTCGCCTCTTTGGAGGCCAACCAGAATGGCCTTCATGCCAGATGCTGCTCTGTAAGTCTACCTGTTTTAATTTTAATTTCACGTCTTCGAGGCCACCAATCTGATCCCATGAGACGGGCTTGAAGTCCGTTAGCCCGATTCCGCTTCGGAATGATGACGGGTGGATCTTTTTCAGCGCCTCGAGGAAATCTGACATCTCAACAGGGCAAACTGAATCCTGAAGGCAAATGCACACAGAAGTAGAAAACAAGGTGTTCTGTAATTTTTACTGTTCTGTATTCTGTACAGTGGTGGATTTGTAAGCTGTACAGAAACAGATAGATAAACTCAACAAGACGTCCATAACAAAGTACATTTCTTGGTTCATCAGGTATCCTCATAACTCACATTTGTGAGTAATTAATGACCAATCCTTTGCATATCCGTCTTATAGATAAAAGATGGTTATCTCCTAACCCATCTTGTTGCGATAGAAAGCAGCTGCCAAGAGTTTGTGAGTTCAGGCAAGAATGAGGAAAACCTCCCCCAACCCTTGGAGGGTTAAATTAGTGACCAATCGGGATTACAGATGTGGTCACGTGACATGGACTACTTTTCCCAGGATACCTTAACTACATCTACCATGATGCATTCCCTTAAGGGAACAGCTCACAATTGCTACCTAACTATCCAAATCCCATTAACTCTAAACTGTCTGGACAGCACACAAGGAAAGGTGGCTTGAGGAGATGGTAGGGCATAAAAGTGGAATATAAACCAGAATTTTTCCTTCTTGGAACTATAACAGAAAAATACAATAAAGAGAAGATCTATTTAATAATACATGTGATTATGGCAGCAAGACTAACCGTTGCCCCAAAGTGGAAAGACGAAGAAATTCCTGATGAAAATGATGTAATAAAAAAAGATATGGACTTTCCAGTATCCTGTAGAAGAGACCAGCTGTGTGCCAGAGTTGAGACAGAGAGACTGAAATCCAACACATCTGGAGATCACCAGCTGGGAGGGCCATGCTAACTCACAGCAGAACCACCCTGGTAGAAAAGAAAACAGACCACACGGAGAAAGGCGAAACAGCTTCTTACCGTGCAATTACGAAACAGGGCGTGCATGGCAGCCTCTCTGCAGAGCGAGGTGAGGTCGGCCCCAACAAAACCCGGTGTTATTTCTGCCAGTTCTAGCAAATTAATGTCGCCTGAGACAGGCATGCCAGCAGTAATCAGCTGCAGAATAGACTTCCTTTGCTTCAGGGTCGGGCTCCCAATGACGATCTAAAGCAAGGATGGAAAACACGGGCATTTTGTTAACCGTTAACACTCACAAAGGCTCGCTGAACCCAGGACAAGTAGAGCAAATTCTGAGTCAGATCTCAAAAGGACCACGAGGACAAAGGCAATATCAAAACATTATAGAATCGAATCACTCCGCTTCCTTTTGTATGGCAGTATTTTCTCAGAGACTCTTCCCATCCTGCTTACAATCTTTGTGAACTGTTGCCTTCTGGCAGAAGATACAGAACAGTTAATACTCGGACCGCACATTTTCTGAACAGTTTTTATCCCAGAACTATCATTGCACTTAACAATGAACTTAAGGCAATAGTGGGATTCCAATTTTTTTACTACCGGTTCTGTGGGCCTGGGTTGGTGGGCATGGCAGGGGAAGGATAGTGTAAAATCTCATCAGAAGCAGTATTTGCCAGTTCTCTGAACTACTCAAAATTTCTGCTACTGGTTCTCCAGAATTGGTCAGAACCCACCACTGACTTAAGGGCCATCATCAGTGTTCTGACCCAAGCATCGTTCAAATCAAATAAACACAAAGAATATATAAAAGCAAACCTTTCGAATGCATCTCTGTGAATTCTGTTCATTCACAGCACAGAGTCATCAAAACTAATTGTCTCAGATAAGAGCAAGCCCTTTCAAGGTTGTGAAAGGCTTCCAAGAACACAAGATTAATTGCAGGGAAATATCCAAAACCAAAAGTCTCTGAAAGCAAACCAGAATAGACAGGACTTCCACAAGAACTTGGAGTTGAAAGGACTTCTTTGCTTCCTGCAAAGAATCCAACCCTTGAAGGCTGGCTTTTATCCCTTAAGGGAGGGGCCATCACCTTCCAGCCTTACTCCCGAGTCGCCTGTGCTGCTGCAGCTGCTCTTTCCTTTGAGCAGTCCTGCACGCACATGCACTGGGCACAGGCTCCTCGGGGTCCTCTTCATCACTGCTGCTAGCCTCCACAAGCTCCGAAGGCAGCACTCCACTGTCTGATGGTGCTGGCTCCATCCCTGCATCACACGCAGGCCGCTCATCCGAGACCTCAGCCGTCTGCATTTGCTGCTGGCGAACTACAACAATCAGTGAGCTGTTAGACAATATTACTTGGTCTGTTGTGTGGCTGCTTGTGTGTTTTAGGGGACGGGGAATTTTGGCAGGTGGGGGTGTGTTTGGGGATTGTCATGTGTGTGCATGTGTTGGGTCTAGTTTCTGGGTATTATGTGAATTTTGTTGTATGTGTATACGGTGTAGATACATACAATGACAATAAACTATTATTATTACTTTCCTTCAGAGTTATGTTCTCCAACTTACACAATTGGCAAGCACGTCTCTGGGGATTCTCCATCATCCCGGCCATGATTGTCTCAAAGGCAACTGGAAATTTTTGGTCTTTGTCCTTGAAAACGTTTCGCTTCTCAGCCAAGAAGCTTCTTCGGTTCTTGGTTGAGAAGTGAAACGTTTTCAAGGGGGAAAAAAAAACAAGCAAGGAAAATCACCTTTGGGACAATTGGCAGCCGTGCTTTAATGCCTTTGATGCTTTTAACTACAGGCAGTCCTCAACTTAAGACCATAATTGAGCCCAAAATTTCTGTTGCTAAGCGAGACAGTTAAGTGAACTTTGCTCCATTTTACAACCTTTCTTGCCACCGTTGTTAAGCGAATCACTGCAATCGTTAAGTTAGTAACACGGTTGCTGTGTCCCAGGGTCGCAATGCAACTGTCATAAACATGAGTCTGTTGCCAAGTATCTGAATTTTCATCAGGTGACCACAGAGATGCTGCAACAGCTGTAAGTATGAAAAACAGTCATAAGTCATTTTATTCAGTGTCTTTGTAACTTTGAATGGCCGCTAAGCAAATCATAAGTTGAGGACTAACTGCACATAAGGTAAAGGTTCCCCTTGCACATACATGCTAGTTGTTTCTGGCTCTAGGGGGCGGTGCTCATCTCCGTTACAAAATGGAAGAGCCAGCATTGTCCAAAGACATCTCCGTAGTCATGTAGCCGGCAGGACTAAACGCCAAAGGCACATGGAACACTGTGACCTTCCCACCAAAGTGGTCCCTATTTTTCTACTTGCATTTTTACATGCTTTCGAACTGCTAGGTTGGCAGAAGCTGGGACAAGTAACGGGAGCTCCCTCCGTTACGCAGTGCTAGGGATTTGAACCGCTGAACTGCCGACCTTTCTGATTGACAAGCTCAACGTCTAAGCCACTGAGCCACCACGTCCTTAGCCTATGGCTTTTTCTAGCCATCTCCAGGAAGCACCAACCAGTTGGCGCAAAGACTTGGAAGGCACAACTGTGAGTTACCTCCTGATCAAATCTGCCTGGTCTCCTCAAGGCAGGGTCCAGGGAATCTGGCCTGTTGGTGGCCCCTACAATGACCAGCCCATGTCCTTGGCTAAATCCATCCATCAGAGTTAGCAACTGAGCCACCAGGCGATGCTCAGGGAGATGACCGGAAGCTCCCCGCTTGGGACACAACGAATCAATCTCGTCAATGAAGAGGACGGTGGGCCCTTCGCTGGAGAGCTCTCTTGCTTGCTCAAAGACACGTCGCAAGTTCTCCTCGCTTTCGCCAGGCCGCGAACCACAGACCACAGGGCCACTCAGGCCCACTAGACAGGCCCCAACTTCTCCAGTCACCGCCTTGACCAGTAGCGTCTTGCCAACTCCTGGCGGCCCCACCAAAAGAACCCCCTTTGGGACCGAGAGGCCTAATGTTTTGAAGCTGTTCGGGAAACGCAGGGGCAGTTCGATCATTTCTTTTAACGCCTGGCTGACTTCATCCAAGCCGGCCACCTGGATTTTCGAGCCGTCCCCCATCAAGCAGCTGTATCTCTCCAATGTCATCGTCTCTTTAATGTGGATGTCGGTTTGCGGGGTGATCAAGCCAGCTTCCTCCAGGTTGGACGGCCCCGTGGACAATATTTCGACACACTCGACGGGGTTGCCCAGAATTGGAGGGAAAGTCACGACGTGTTGGCGCGCCACGCAGGCCTTCCTCAAAAGCTCTCGCACTACTTCCGGAAGTGCCGTTTGGGGAAGAACACGTTTTGAGGCCTGGTTTTTAAAGACAACTCGGACCGTCACACGTCTCAGCTTGGGGCAGGCCACCACGCTCAGCTGGTCCGTGCTCACGGTCTGCCTCCGTAACTGGCTTTCTCTTAATCCCCAAGTCCTGCATTTGAGGTCGAACTGCAGGTAGCCATCAGCTGAATCGTGCCTTGGCCAGGCTGTGCATAGGCAAGAACCTCCGGGCAAGGTGATTTTAATCAGAGAGCCCAGCTCAGCGCCTAGCCAGGCGAATGCAGTGGGACCAAGCCTGCACCGTTGAGTTCCCTCATCTTCTGGATCTGGTGGAAGCAGCTTTAATAAAGCCATCTTCCGAGACAGGCATGGAGCAGGCCGGAGGGCAGGTTCCTGGATAATATAAAACTGTGTTAGGAAGTAAAACAATACTCCTCTCAGACAAACTACCAAATCAGACAAACAATCCAACAGCAAACAGCCTAAAGAAGGAACCAGCAAGAACCCAGCCAGCAACACCGACAGGCAAACCATATCTAAAAATAATAGATGTATATAAATAAATATTATTATAAATAATATGTACATAAAAATAAAGGAAACTGGACTGCCTTCTAACACTGAGGATGTTACCTAGTTGGGCCATGAAACGTCTGCAAAAAATTGTGATTATGAGCCACGGTGGCACAGTGGTTAGAGTGCAATGCTGCAAGCTACTTCTGCAGCCAGCTGCCTGCAATTTGTCAGTTCAAATCTCACCAGGCTCAAGGTTGGCTCAGCCTTCCATCCTTCCGAGGTGGGTAAATATTTTGTAAATATTTTGAGGAAAGCAGAGGGCAACCACATTCATGTTAAGTATGTATGTATGTATGTATGTATGTATGTATGTATGTATGTATGGTTGGCAAGAAAGTATGTTCCAGGTATTGTCCCAGAAATAAGGCTTGGTTAGAAGGATCAAGAATACAGATAGCAATAGAACTTACTCTTATATACCACTTTATAGTGCTTTACAGCCCTCTCTAAGCAGTTTAGAGTCAGCTTATTGTCCCCAACAATCTGGGTCCTCATTTTACCCACCTTGGAAGGATGGAAGGCTGAGTCAACCTTGAGCCTGGTGGGATTTGAACTGCCAAATTGTAGGAAACTGGCTGCAAAAGTAGCTTGCAGTACTGCTGTCTAACCACTGCGCCACAGAGGCTCATGATTAATATGATTTTTCAATGTGCCGAAATGGATAGGTTGACACTAGAATTGAAAGAACAAGATAAATCAGAATATTATAAAATATGGAACAAATTTTATTATTGAAGGGACAGGGAGTTCAAAAAACTGAAATAAGAATTCAAGATGAAATAGAAATGAGGTGAGAGAACTTATATCTGAGATAAGAATAAGAACTAAAATGGTACAAAGCTTAAATATATGTATATGTATGTATGTATGTGTATGTGTATGTATATGTGTGTGTGTGTGTGTGTGTGTGTGTGTGTGTGTGTGTATATATATATATAAAAATGTTTATATCTTTTGATCTTTTCCAGTGTAAAATGTACTGACTGAAATGTACATCAAAGAAGACCACCACATTCAATATTCTTAATGTTTATGTTCAATAAAAAAATTTAAATAAAAAAAAAGAAAGAAAAAGAATATAAGCCAGGATAGAGCAGCTTTGGGCACTTCAGCTGCAAAAATTGCATTCCCACAACAAAACGAATGTGCATAAGCGCACCAGCGTGCCTACCGTCCCTGTCCTATTGTTTCTTTTTATTTTTCTTATATGTATCCATTTCATGTATTCATAACTATGTTTATACTTATACCTGTTACCTTATAATCGCTTGACAAAAATAAATAAATAAATAAATAAAATCATATACTGGAATGTGTGAATGCAGAAAACTGTCTGAAGGGAGTTAACTATCCTGGCTCAGATATCAAGGAAGTGCTGTTCTGCAAAGCCTCCACCGCCAACCGTGTAGTCCATCACAAAACCTTCCAACAAGGACACAGACGTAAATCAACTGCATGCAACACATACAAACGCACATGGTTCTCTCTCAATCAGATCACCCTTCTGATGCACTGGAACTACAATTCCCAGAGTTCCCAGCTCACATCTGAGGGAAAGCTAAGCTTAAGGAATTCAGATAAACGGGTGCCAAGAAGCAATCTAAATACTGACCTCCTCAACGCTGTAGTAGGCGAAGGGTGGGGGAGGGGGCGAGGAACCTCCTTCCGTCTTTGCAGACAGGATGGAAGGAAGGAAGGAAGGAAAGATAAAAGACAAAACGTGTTGCAGCAAAAGGACTGCTGGAGTTAAGGAAATTATGTAATTGGCTAGTCGCCCTGCCCGTCATTGCAAACGCAATGCTTGGACCCGTCGAGTGGCTTTCGCTTGGTCCAATAGGAATAGGGCTCTGAACACTCTTACCCAAAAAGGGAGTGGTCGAGGCGGGCAGCAGAATCAGGCTGGGGATTGGCTAACGCCCTCTAATGGGCGGTACAGAATTGGAAAAAAAAAAGGGGGGGGGTGAGGCGGGTGCGCTTTAATAATTGAATGCAGGTGGGGCCTCTGAATGACGTCATCGAGGAGGAGAAGTTGGCGGGGTTTGTTTGTTTTTGTTGATGCTAAACGTTAAAAGGATTTCCGAGTTTTATTGTTTCTTTGTTTTTGAGGAAAAAAAGCTACATATTTACTGTCTGGGCAGAGGATGAATGAAAACGGAAACTTTACCTTGACTGTGGAAAAATTGTCAATTTGGCCAGAGGCTGGGATTGGGCTCATAATTCAGGGTGTTTTATTATTTTTGCTTAAAAGACGTGCCTGTGAGGGAAAAAAAACAATGCAACATGAATAAAATGAATTGCAAATAACAGAAACATGGAAAACTAACGGCAGAAAAAACTCCTAGTAGTCTGTGGAATTTGCCCCTTGAGTTTATTTGTTTTTTGTTTTGTTTTTAATTTATTTTTAATTATGTATGTATGTATGTATGTATGTATGTATGTATGTATGTATGTATTATTTTAATGACTTTTAGAAAAATAGAGTAAGATGGTGCCTTTGTGTTCCTATCCAAAAAAGGCATATCTTTTCCCCCAGTAATAGGTTAGCTCCATGAATTCACCTGGAAGGGGAAAAAAATCTATATTTAGGACCCCTAAAATCTCCCCAGTATGAAAACAAGTAAATAAGATTTCCTGTGGCTGGGTGCCAGCAAAGCAGAGTGTTAGAAATTGTGGCATATAATCAAACAACTTTCCAACTAGAAAGTTTCATGTTTTTATAACTGCTGGCATAAAGAGATGATTTTAAAATGCTAATTGAATGTTTAAAATGTTAAAAATGTGCTTCTTTTTGTGTAAGAGGATTTGATATTTTTACATGTGCAAGGGAAAAAGAAATCTCATCCAAATTAGTCTCTGGGATGAATATATCTTTATGTAGAAATTAAGAAATTCTTGATGTCTTGAGCTATATGAGAGATTTTTGCAGGAAAGGTGCCTAATAAAACTTAAAAAATGATTTGCATGACAATTCTATTACTTTTATTAACAAGGCATTTTAACATATGGTCCACAAGATCCCTGATCATATCTTGTTACAGAGCTCAGTAATACTAAATACTAATCAGTTAGGTTTAAATATTTATTAAACACATTTATTGAGTTTATTAAGGTACATTTTTTTCTCATAAATAGCACTCTGTTCCTGTAAAGCTTCAAGCCACTTTGCATAAAGTTAAGTTTCTTGCCTTCTGCTATTTGCCTTATTTTATTTATATATATATATATATTCATTCTTAAGTTTTCGCGGGTACTTACATGTATGGCATTCAGCTTTGTTCGGGTATTTTCCCACGTAATTGTAGTTGTGCTTTTAAAGTTGTAGCAACATTTCGGCAGAATCTAATCTGCCATCATCAGGTTTCTCTCTCTCTCTCTCTCTCTCTCTGTGTGTGTGTGTGTGTGTGTGTGTGTGTGTGTGTGTGTGTACCCTGAATCCACATGATGTGTATCAGAAAATAATATATATTATATATATATAAAATTAACCAACTATATTTGGTTACATAATCATACACACACATACATACACACACACATTCTCTATCATCTATCTATTTAATTATCTCTATCTATCTATCCATCCATCCGTCCATCAATCCATCCAAGAGGGACTGAGATTTTTCTTCATACCCACTAGATGGCAGCTGAGTACCAGTAATGACTATTTATTTTCAGAGTTAGTAAGGGTTTAAGAAATTAATTGGAGAAGCAGGTTTGCATCCAACATTGCTACACACTCTACAGAGAAAGAATACAGGCAGGGAAGGCAATAACTTTATGCAATTCTTGCACAAGTCTCTAAAGATGGCTTCAGCTTTTATTTTACTCCAGAAGTGGATAGTCTGAACCCCATGGCCACACAAAGCCCGAAAATCTATCCAAAAGACATTGTTGCCCAGTTGTAAATTCTAAGATGACACAAAAGGAATGCTTTTGTAAATACAAATATTCCTAATGACATTACCATGTTTGTAATGGCATGCAATTAATTTTATGTATTAAGCTCAGTGAAATAGAATTGCATTTCCTTTTTTCCCTCTCCTTCCCTCTCTCCTTTTCTTTCTTCTAACATAGAAGGTATGTGTATGTGTATGGAATATTCCAAAGGCCAAATGTGGGCTTTAGCCTGAGAAACATTTGTCGTACCCTGAATCCACATGATGTGTATCAGAAAACTCTGCTTTAGGAGTGGTCTAAAATGATTTTCAGAAGGAAAGGATATCAAAGGAATGAAGGTAGGTGGGCTTCTGAATCCTGAGCATTAAGTTTCTCCAGATTTTACCTGAGTGACTTCTTCCCACAAGCTGTTGAACACATCTTTACTAGCTTGGTCAAATCTTTCGTAGCTGGGAAAGGTACAGCAGCCCTGCCAGAAAAAAAGGTGACAGCCTTAACAATTGCTGTTCTTGTTTTGTTTAGGGGTTTCATTTCTGTAGTTTTTTATACACAGAGACATATGGTTTCCATGAAGCATTACTGTAAAAACAGAGGGGGTGGTCCTATTTACTTAAACAAGAAGATTGAGCATGCATGGTTAGCATCATAATAATCAGGACAATGTGGAAAATAACTATCTATATATATCCAGACTGGATTATGTTTACTATTCGTGTAGGTGTTGTGCTTGGGTTCAAGAGAGTGTGGGAAAAACATGTGCCATCCTAGCTTTGTGAATGTACAAACAGAAATAAATACTTTGATTTGGAGCGATTAATTCTGTGGGTAGAATTATCCAATTCTGCAAAACAGGCTGAAGGAAACAAGACTCTGGAAGTCTGGAAAAGAGGCTGTTCATTTTTCTCAATTAACTTGCAATTCGAACGAAAGCCCATTTTACAAAGTGTGAGTTGAAAGTATGCATTGTGGACAATCATTATATTTCCTCCACAGTCCTTGGAAATCAGTTGCATAGTTCCACATTTCTATGGTGGATCTTTTTTTTTTTTCATTCTGTTCAGTCATGTCCAATTCTCAAAGACTGTCTGGACAATCCTTGCAGTTTTGTTGGCAAGGTTTTTCAGAAGTAGTTGGCCATTGCCGCCTTCCTCGGGCGGAGAGAAAGTGACTGGCCCAGGGTCCCCCAGTTGGCTTGGTGCCTTAGGTGGTACTAGAACTCTCAGTTTCCCAATTTCTAGCCTTAACCATTGAATGAATGGTGGTTCATAACCTTTGGCTATTGTGGTTATGAGTATGAATTACTGGAAGGTGACCAGTTTTGCATGCAGAAAGTCCCAGATTCAGCCTCTGACGTTGGAGGTGGATGGGCAAAATTTCTGCCAGAAATTCTTGAAAAGTTGTGTTACTCAACTTTAAGTTAGATGGACTTATGGCTAATGTGGCACGCAGGTTGCCCAACCCTGTTTTTGGAATGCTGTGCAATCATCCATTTGGCATCTTCCTTTAATAGAATGCTTCTTGAGTCATCTTGCTATTAGAGATGGTGGGCTTTAACTCTTACAATTCTGTTCACTGTATCTCTCTTTGTGTCGCTGTCTGTCTCTTTCTTTCTCTCTCTGTCTCTGTCTCTCTCTCACTCTTTTTAAAATAATATTCCCCCTCCATACTTGTCTAACCACACAAGACAAAATCCTTGTCTATCTAACCACCCTTGGCCAAACAAGCAAACAAATAAATTCTTATATTTGACCAGCAGGATATTTTTTGAAAGGGAGAAGAAACTCAATAACTAAGCATCCCCATCAAGTCATCTTTTACTTCTTCTCCACTGAAAATAGACAAAGGAGTACCATTAATTTTGGGGGTGGAGAAAGTATAAATAAGGCCATGTTAGATACTACTGTGAACTCCTATTATTGATCTTAAATAATTTTATTTTTCTCTTCTTAGGTTTACTTTTAGAACTGAAACAAAAAAGAAGTGTGGTGGGAAGGATCAAATAGATGATGATTTTCCTTGGACTTGTGCAGTTCCCTGGATGGTTAGTTTCACTTTCAGTGGTCTTATTCTTGCTATAAACTTTAGCCTTGTTTATCTGAACTATTGGAAGCATTACTGATCTTTTCAAGGTTACAGTTGTGCAGTCTCATTTCCCAGACCTCATGCAATTTTAAGTATACCTGTAACCTGCTGAACATTTTGCAAATTTCTCCTAGGAGGTCAGTAGCATTTCATGAGGATTTGGCCATGTGTGGGACATGACACTGGTTAACGTGTGCTCTCAGACTGGTGGGGAAAGCTGACATGAAGATAACATCTGCTCAAGTGATCCTTTTGGCTAACATTTCTGTCTTCCTTATATCCTTCTGCTTCACAATATATATGTTTAGGATGCAGAGACGAGACAAGGTAGGATTTATTAATCTGTGCAACTCAGCCTCTTTCTAGACATCTAAGAAACAGATGTTCCAATTTATTCTATATTTATTCTTTATATTTGTTTTCATGAATTTCACAGGTACAGGTATGCAGGTCTTGGCGTGTTTGGGTCTTTTCCCATGTAAGCCTATCTTGGCGACATTTCGATGAGATCCCACTCGCCATCTTCAGGCTGGTGCTTTCAGATTCGTGCTTGTGCAAGCAAAGCGTGATCTAAGCTGCCGTCTCTCTATAAATACTGGTAGGGAGGTTGGCTGTGTTGTCATTTCTTGATTAGTTGATGAAAACATCAACTCCATCAATGAATCAAGAAATTACAATAGCAAAACATCAACTCAATCACCAATTAAGTAGAAATTTCCCGAGGGTGAGAATAATTAATCAGTGGAATGGCTTGCCACCCGAAGTTGTGAGTGCCCCATCGCTGAAGATTTTAAAGAAGAGATTGGACAGCCATTTGTCCAGAATGCTTGGGCAGGGGGTTGGACTAGAAGACCCCCAAGGTCCCTTCCAATTCTGTTCCTCTGCATGTCATATCCTATATTCTCATCAATATTTTTATTATTCTTCCCTGATGAATTATTAGTGAACATATACAAATGCATTTTAACAGACTTGAATTCCTCAGGCTAATAACTCATTTAATTTTACCAAACCATTGCTCTTTTCTAAACTGACAGTAGTTTTCTTCATTTTTAATAATATTCTAACCTCACCAAAATTCCCAGTAAACATTGGCTACCTTCCAGATTTGCAAATTTAAAAAACGTTGCTTCAAAATCTGAAGCCAAACATCCACCGTTAGACTTGAAAATGTTTTGGCACTGCCACGTTTGCCTTTTCCTCTCTTTACGTGTCTGCTTTTCATCATTTCCTCAGTTTTTCTTACAGCATTGATGGAGTTTTTCTGTTTCTCTGTTATGGGCATGTGACTTAAAGCCTGTAAAATGAAAGCAATAGGAAATTGGCTCTTACTAGTGGAGAATGAAAGATGTTTTTTTCAAAGAACGGAAAGGAAAGACAAAGGAAACTCCTGGTTCTTGTGCTAAAGCTGAGTTTTAATTGCTGAACAAACCAAGTTTTTGGCATGGCTCAGGTTTTGCAAGCCAAACCAAAGCCAATTTTGGTCATTCTGGTTGTAGATGACATGGTCTGAACCTGAAATCTTGAAAAGAAGATATGCTTCTACTGAGCTGTGATGTCTTTCTTACAGTAATTGCAAAAGGTCTGTTTCATATCTATAAGGCATGACTCCCTCATAGCAACGTAAAGATGTGCGATGATTTACAAAAAAGAAGTTTTAGATATCCTATATAAAATAGAGAATATCAGTAACTCAGAGTTGAACTGTGTAGTTCTTGGGACTGCCTGAGCTTAGTTATTTGAAGATTTTTCATTGTCCAGCTAGGTACATCATCAGGCACACTGCCATTAATTTTAATAAGCTGATGATAATTTATTTCTTTCCACTCATGACATCAATATTTATTTTAGCAGCATTTTTTCTACCAGAATGAAAGGGACAAGTTTTATGGCATCCTGTTCTGTAGTATCTATGATCTTCCTCTAATCTATCCACCTTTTTCAATTCTGCTACTCTCCAAATGTGTTGGACGTCAACTCTGGTAATATTTCAGCCAATGGGAGATTCTTAAAATTAAGATCCAACACATTTGTAAGATACTGTATTGGGAAAGTCTGTCACCCCAGTTAGCAACATTTATCAAAATTATACTTGATAAACAATTAGAGCAATATTTTAATATATATTTGTAAAGTGAAGCTTTTAATTAATTTTGGTGTTACTAGTTATTTCTGTCTTGGAGTAATCTAATTTAATTTCATTGCCAATTTCTCCCAACTCTTCTGCCCTAGACCACACAATCTGAAACACGAGGTTTAGAAAACACCTCATAACACATTCATTTATAACTTGAGTGAGTTGTCCTACTGTTGTCCATTGGATCAAGTGAGGCCTACGGTCCTTAAAACCTCTGGCAGTTAGGAACAACTCATCAAGGCCTTCCATTGATTAATTGGTTGAATAATATGTTTCTTTTTCACATTGGCTAAACCTCATTATGTTTGTTTGGCAGGAGGTATGAGATAATTTGTCATTTAATAAACAAATTTGACTTTCATTCTTAGAAAAGCCATTTAATTCTTTCTTTTCTGTTTCTTATTACTGTGACACATCAGGATCTTCAGAGCTGCTTGGAGGATCTGAAATTGGACAGCAGAGCAGCCGCCTGGTAGAGTAATGTTTGTGTTTACACAATGATCAAGTGATCACGCTTGAAATTCTGGTCACTTCACTTTGAAGATGGTTGCAGAGTTGGCAAATGACAACTCAAATTCTTCTCAAAGGAAAGATGACAATGGTGAGGAAAAATGAGAAAGGAATTTGAATCTGGTTAAACTCTTCTTCTATATAGCTGCAAATTAAGTTAAGCATAGTAAGAAGGACAATAGATACTGGATATTTTATTTCCCTCACATAGTAAAGGGAAGAACTACACTGAAATAACTAGAACTGATAGATAAATTATGCTCAATCCATTACTTATTAGTCAATGAATATACTTAAAGCACATATTAGTTTGAAGTGTAGGCTAAGTTACTAGCACTAGTATCAGAAGAATGTGTTGTAGTGACCAATATTAGGCAAAATTACCGCTTCTTACTCATGTTTGATATATATGTGTAGCCTAATAAAGAGAAGGACTAGACATGATGTGATATTTGGGGGGCTGTTACAGAGAAGAGGGGAATAAACAACAAGAAGCAATGGATGGAAACTAATCAAGGAGAGAAGCAACCTAGAACTAAGGAGAAATTTCCTAACAGTGAGAACAACTCTATGGAGTAGCTTCCTTTGGAAGTAGTGAGTTTTCCATCACTGGACGTTTTTAAGAAGAGACTGGACAGCCATTTCTCTAGGATGGTATAGTTGTTCCTGCTTGAGCAAGGAGTTTGAAAAAAACCTCGAAGGTGTTCTGACCAAGGCATCCGAGACCGTAATTATGCACACGATTATTTTAAAAACAAGACTTATTTTATTGCAACGCTGGGAATTGTTTTCATTCCCAGCTGGAATTAATCTCAAACAATCCCTCGAAATAAGCACCCACCTTTCTTTTCTTTGAAGTGCTGCCAATAACAGAAGTGTCAAATGAACTAGAAAAAAAACTAACCGAAGTACAAAGAGCTTCAGGAATAAATCTGAACCAAACAAACTACTTTGCTTCCTGCAAAGGTTTCGTCGTCTTAGCCTGGCCTTTATACCTTATGGGAGGGGCAATCACCTCCCAGCCTTACTCACGAGTCTCCCCTCTTGTTTCAGCTGCTCTTGCCTTCTAGCAGCTCTGCGCTCATGCGCACTGGGAACAGGCTCCCCTGGGTCCTCTGCCTCGCTGCTGCCAGGCTCTGGAAGCCCCGGAGGCAGCACCCCACTCCCATATGATCCTGGCCCCATCTCTGCATCAGATGCAGGACCCTCATCCAAGTCCTCTCCAGATTCCCTGGCTGGTCCCCTTTCTTCCCCACTGTCCAATTCCATTGCTGTCTGCACCGCTGCCGGTGAACCACGACAGAAGGCCTCTTCCAGCTCTGCTGTTCTGTATTCTGCCTCCTTGTGAACTCCAACTGGGCTGTGTGTTTGGCCAAACCAGCAGGGTTATGCTGGATGTACAGTCTTTGGATCTGATGTAGATGGATTTTTCTTTTATATATTTGAAAGCAAAAGCTGTATTCCAAAAATGCCCCAACTTTCAGTATTCAGAAGGAGACAGTTGGATAACATTATCTTGGAATTTCTTGTTCAGGAGAGCAATACAACTAATTTTCTTTTGTGTGTAAGTTTGTGCATTGTACTAAGCATAATCTCATTTGGTTTTGGCTTGGTGTGACTTTATCCATTTTGAGTGTTCAGTGGTTTGGTTTTAGCCATAGAATATGGCTGATGCTTTTTATGGCATTACATTTATTTGGTAAAAGCCATAGTTTAACAAACATGGCCTTAGGAACTTGGTGTTAACTCGAGAAAGGTATTGTAGAAGTCTGTGCTTTCTTGTGCTCCATTTTTTTTATTTTCTAAACAAACATTTTGTGGTTTACATTAAATTCTAGTCTGTATAGTGGTATTGTTATTTAGCTTGGCCCTCGTTCTACAAAATTTGGACCTACACAGAATTGTGGCCAGATGGAAATACTCAAATAATTACCTCATGTAATTGGCCCAGGCAAAATTTCATTCCTTCTGCAATCAATAAAATGTACATTAGAATATTGCCATGATTAAATCTTAATAATTGGGCATTTTTAGAACGCGTATTTGTGAAAAATCTTCAGATTCTTGGCTTGTGCTGACTCACACCCTGCTCCTATGAATGTCTGCTTAAGAGGAAATCCTGTAGACTTCCTTTGACTTAGGTTACAATCTTGGGTTGCAGATGAACTATAGGTAGTCCTCATTTAGTAACCACAATTGGAACTGGCAACTTGACTGTTAAGTGAAGCAATTGCTATGTGGAACCACAACTGTGCTTATTTTACTTCAGCTTTCAGATCTGCAAGGATCTTTGTAGTGTATTCAAATAGAGACTTCTAAGTCGATGTTCCTATTGGTTAGTAAACGCAACGAAACTATTGGTTAATAACGTGAATATCTAATTGGCCACCTAAAGCGGCGGGAAGTTTAAATAGATGCCATTGGTTGTGAGCCATGAGCAGCCGCTATAAAAAGGGCTGCCGCGGCTCGACTGCCGTTGAAGTTACTTGTTGTTATTAAAAGAGCTGAACTCAACTCCGGTCTGCGAGTCTCTTATTTGGCGACAGAACAATCTTAAATGCAATTATTGGTCATAAAGTTATTGTTTCATCACATAACTACGAATTGTTACTATCTGAGGCAGTCACTAAATGAATACGTGTACCCTTTTACCTGGAGTGCATTTGGTCTATTTAGATATAGTTTTCTTAAAGCATCAAAATGAAGGTTTTAATCGGCAACCTAGAGTGCATTTGGTCTATTTAGATATAGTTTTCTTAAAGCATCAAAACGAAGGTTTTAATCGGCAATCTTTGAGTCTTTTTAATCTGGGACACTGGGACAATTTAGGTTCATATTTATTTTATGTCAATAAACCAACACATACTGTACATAAAGCCAAAGAAGCATTTTAAAGAAAACTGGCAAGACAAATATGAATAAGGTCTTTATGGGTTTCCTAGTCACTGAGGCTAACTCTCTGAGTAGATATTCTGTAGATATAATTTGGTCGTGTCCCCACCCCCAGTTTTGTAACAAATGATAAGGAAGATGTGTGCTAGTTCTATTTTCATCCAGAGAGATCATTAACGAATTACAGTTTGTACCAGGAAATCTGAGATTCTGAGTACAGAAGGACATTCGCCTTTGAATAACAGCTATTAAACCCTCGAGCGCTTGATCCAAAGTTGATTTTCCTGTTTCCACTCCAACCTCCATTGAAGGAGATGGAATTTAGGAAAACGTGTCTGGGTTACTGTCTTTTTGAAACCGCGCCAGCAGCTAGAAGAAGAGCCATAGGACTATAATAAACATCTTGTCTAGATTGCTTTTCTGCCCCATAGTGGTGACTAGGAAGTGTATCATACATAATAATCTGATGGTCATTGTAAGGAGACACCCCAATTCTTTTGCATCTCTTTTAGAACTTGTTTGCATGCTGATGTGGCTTAGAAATGTGCCGGCTATATAAGCTGGCTCCAAAAATTCCAGATTCTGAATCAATCTCTCTCTCTTTCTTTCTTGCTTGCTTGCTCTCCCTCCCTCTCCTCTCCTCTCCTCTCCTCTTCTTTTCTTTTTTTCTTTTCACACCTCCCACCTCCTATTTTTATAACAACAACAACTCCTCTGCTAGGTGGTTTGATTTGAGAGACAATGACTGGCCCAAAGTCACCCAGCTGGCTTTCATGGTTAAGGAGAGAATATCCACTATACCAGATTGTCATTTTTTAAATTTCTCTCAAAGCACACCTCTGTTCTGAGGTCTACCGATACCACCTCTCATGTGTGAACTGTCCTTAAATATCACATTTCGAGTCTTACTATGTTACAGAGCCCCTGATTATGACACTGAACATGTAAACAAACTACATTCACTACTAACATGGACAACATCCTGCCCACACACTTTTATCTTTCTTGGTGACTTCAATCTACCTCATATTAACTGGACCCTTAATGAATGTACAACTGAACCCACACATGCAACCTTCTACAATGCAGTAACAAACCTGGGACTAGAACAACTAGTAACCAACAATACTAGACTTAACAACTGCCTCAATCTCATCTTCTGCAATAGTTTGAATTCAATTTACGGAATACAAATTAAAGAACCCTTTTCCAACAGTGACCACAGCATGACTGACCTTTGTCTCAACATACGTCCACAGAAAAATCATCACAACGATGGATTCCTCAATTATAACTTCAAAAAAGGCAACTATGATCTTATAAACAATGATCTCTCATCCCTTGATTGGCAATTTCTATTCACTGGATGCAATACTGTTGAAGACCATTACAACATATTTTTACTTGAAGTTAAAAGAGTCATCAAACTATATGTACCAATAACAACTCCAAAAACCAGAAAAAACAAATTACCCATAACAATAAGGAAGCTACAATCCAAAAAGAGATCACTTTGGCGGAAAAACAAATCTGGTCACGTTGCCAACTTCAAAAGCTGATACAAAAATTTATGCCACCAGATAAAAACTGAATGCACCAATTATCACATTAAACAAGAGGAAAACCTTCTATGCACCAATTCCACCCGCGCTTTCTACAATTTTGTAAACAACAAACTAAAAGACTCAAGGTCCATCCCACCCCTGAAAGGACCTAATGGTAAAGACTGCAACAACAATGCTATTAAAGCCAACCTCTTTAACACATTCTTTGGCTCAGTATTTGTAAACAACAATGGATCATGCCCAGTATTTCCTAGTCAAACCACAGACAACTACAATGATCTAATACATATCAATTTTACAGTAGACAATGTAAAGCACTATGCAATCTAAAACCATCTCTATCTATTGGACCGGACAGAATATGTGCCTACTTCTTAAAAAAGCTATCCACTGCCATAGCCAAACCTCTAAGCATAATCTTTGAAAAATCTTTCGGGACCAGCTCCTTGCCAAAAGTATGGTTGACCAATACTCAAATAGAACTCATCAGTCTGGAACCCACATTACGTATCTGATATTAACACAGTTGAGAAAATCCAGAAATATTTCACAAGAAGAGTTCTCCACTCCTCTACTCATTGCAGAATACCTTATGCCACCAGACTCGAAATTCTCGACCTAGAAAACCTACAACAACGCCGCCTTCGGTCCAATCTAAGTATAGTATATAAAATCATACATGCAATGTCCTACCTGTCAATGAATACTTCAGCTTCAATCATAACAATACAAGAGCAAACAATAGATATAAACTCAAGGTTAATCGCACCAAACTTGATTGCAGGAAATACAACTTCAGCAGCAGAGTGGTCAATGTCTGGAATACTCTATCTGACTCTGTGGTTTCTTCCCCAAACCCCCAAAACTTTAACCTTAGACTGTCTACTATTGACCTCACCCCTTTCCTAAGAGGTCTGTAGGGGTATGTATAAGCGCACCAACGTGCCTACCATCCCTGTCCTTTCTTTTATTTTTCTTATATGTATCCATGTATTCATAACTATGTTTTTACTATACCTATTATCTTGTAAGCAATTGACAAACCAAATAAAATAAAAAATAAAAGTAAAAACCTCTCATTGGCTGCCTCCCACTGACAGCAACAGTGTATTTGCAGTGAAGTTTTCAGTGCCAATTTTAGGCCGTATATTGAAAACAATCTCCATGGATGTACAAGCTTTCTACATCAATGCTGAAGGGGGGAAGTGATCTAATGCAGAACATAAACGTTGTCTCGCTGTCCAAGATTCTTGGATCGGGTAGATCATGCCAGGATGATTCTTTTTATTCCTTCAGCATGTTCCTGCACTTGGTCTGCCAGGAAATCTGCTCCCTGTACCAAGCAAGTTGGGCAGTGTAAAATCAAACTATTTTTATATGGGGCACCAGGAGCAACCCCCCCAGTGAAACTGAGTTGGCAATGGCCTAATCGTACTCCGAGATTATATGAACTGCCGTCCTGTTTTGACTGTGGTAGGAATCGCTTTCAGATTGTATAGCTTTGAGAGAGTAAATTGTATTGAAACTCATTCCAGGAAAAAAACAACAATAACCCTATGACACCATACTCTTGGGAAAAGATGTGCATCTTACTGCCTCAGGGCCACATGTATTGCCCATTGACTGTACTGCCAAATTTGTTTCTTATTGTGTTGCAATGGAAAACACATGAAAGCTGTAATACAAACCTAAAGCAGCTTAAAACCTATCCTTCCTGAACATCAGAAAAAAGCTTTCATCTGCATGCATGACAGAGTTCTAGCTTCTTCTGGTTGTGGCCCATCTCTTGTTGCCCTTGTTCTGGCCAAGACTCTGGATAGCATTGGGCTACTCATGTATGTGGTTATCAGAGTGATAAGATCTACCAACTCAAGTCAAGTGCAGTGTTGCATCTAGGAAAGAGGAGAACCGTTACCCTAACCCTTCTCCCATTTATGACTATATGACTGTGACTGTGTTGCGTGTATCTTAACTGTTAAGTACGGTTGGTGGGTCCCATAAGAACGAGGCTTGAGTAGTGAACAAACAGCTCTTTATTTAACAGCAAGAATTCTGAGACAAAAACCCTAGCGCGCGGCAGCTCTTTTTATAGAGCTGGCCGCAGCTAAGCAGCCTATGACAGTTCTTTGAGTTTGCCGCGCTTGGTTGTAGCCAGTCGCGGCAAGCCCTATATGAGCCAATCAGGGGTGTTTAAGATGTCCAATCATGGTCCGGCTTTTCTGGACCAATAGGAATGCCGGCTAATGTGGAACACCCCTCCCCTCTTGGTTCCGTCCAAGGGGCGGGGTAACGTAGTCACGTAAGTAGGCGGGTCTTCGGACCTGCCTACTTGACTTGTGCGGTTCATAATGTCTCTGGTTGTTGTCAGGTTCGGATGGGCTCCGCGTCGCTCTCAAGCTTCTCGATGGAACCGCCTGGAAGGGTGAGCCGGGCTTATAGCTGCAACTCCCACCTGGTGTATCTGGGTTGGTTGAGTCGTTCGCTCTGTCGCTCCTGCCTGGATTCTCTGGGCTGGTTGAGCTTGTCCAGCTGCTACTTCCAGGTGAAGCACCCATCTGCCTCGGTTCCCTGTTTGTAGGTAAGTATTGCTGGTTTAATGTTTGATTTTTATTTAATGTGTGTGGAGGGTGTTCTGCTTGCGCAGATACTGGTTCTTTTTCTAAGTTTGAGGTTTCCCGCCCCCTCTGATTTCTTGGTTAGAGTCTGTGAGGGGAAGGGTGGCCAGCCTGGACCTTAGCTGGTCAATGTGCCATTTCCAACACCTACCATCGGTGGGTGATTTTTGCAGGAAGCCCTAGTGGGTTAGTGCGAAAACAGTGTCTCCTACATTAAAGGTGCGGTATTTGCTGCTGGATCCTGGGGGTTTCTCTGGGGTGTAAGGAGGGTGCAGGCGATCTAGAGGTGACCAGAGTCTTCTGCCCATGAGCAATTCTGCTGGGCTTTTGTTGGTAGTGGTGTTGGGTTGATGTGTTATATTAGAAGCATTTTGGTGATTTTCTCGTGGATGTTGCCATGTTCAATTTTTTGAAGAGTTTTTTTTGTAAATTGAACCATGCGTTCAGCTCTCCCATTTGCCTCCGGGTGAGCTGGCGATGTCAATGTGTGTCGGATGCCATGGTCTGCCAAGTATTGCTCGAATGCTAATGCGGTAAACTGAGGGCCATTGTCAGATACTATCACATCTGGCAGACCGTGTGTGGCAAAGAGTTTGTTTAATTTCTTGGTGACAGCTTCTGTGGTGGTTGTTTTCATTTTGCTCACTTCGAGCCAATTCGAATAAGCATCAACAGTGATAAAAAAGGTATGCCCTTTGGTTGGCCCAGCAAAGTCAATATGGATGCGCGACCAAGGGCCTCTGGGTGTCTCCCATTCTAACAGTGGAGCCTTTGGGGGGACTGAGTGAGTCTCTTGGCATCTGCTGCAAGCGGCGACCCAGGTTTCAATTTGTTTGTCCATGCCCGGCCACCAAGCATAACTCCTGGCCAGGGCTTTCATGCAAACAATGCCTGGGTGCCCGTCGTGCAGCATATTTAAAACTGTTTTCTGTAATGTTTCCGGTATTATTACCCAGTCTCCCCAAAGGATACACCCCCTCTGGGAAAAAAGTTCAGTTTGTCGGTTTTTAAATGGTTTGAAGAGTTCGTTTTTTTCACTTTCTGGCCAACCCCTCTCCACCCAGCTGAGAACTCACGCCAAGTGTTTGTCCCTTCTTGTTTTGCGGGCAATGTCTTGCATGGTCAACGGTGGTGTGGCTACTGTTTCTATATGTAAAATTGATAATGTGGGTGCTGGGTTGTCTTGCACGTCTGGTAGGGGGGAGCGGCTTAAGGCACCGGCATGTGAGATAGTTTTTCCAGGTCGATGTATTAATTGGTAATTATAAGCGGCAAAAAATTCAGACCATCTTGTCATTCTAGGTGACAGGATGTGTGGAGTAGGCTTGTTACCAGCCAAAATGCCAAGTAGGGGTTTGTGGTCCGTAATAATTGAAAAAGTCCTACCATAAATGTATTCGTGGAATCTTTTCACTGTGGAGACGATGGCGAGGGCTTCTTTGTCCAGCTGGCTGTAGTTCCTCTCTGGCTTGGACAGGGTTCTGGAGAAGAATGCAATGGGAGCCTCTGTTCCATTCGGCAAGGTGTGACTTAGGATTGCTCCCACACCGAAAGGTGACGTGTCGCAAGTAACAGTCAGTGGAAGGGTTTCATTATATTGAATGAGGACTGCATCTGAAGTCAAAAGGTTTTTTATTTGTTGGAAAGCGTGTTCCTCTCGCCGTCCCCAAATCCCGGATGCCTTTTTATCCAGGAGTCTATGCAAGGGTTCTGCGACAGTCGCTTTCTGGGGTAGGAAAATATTATAGAAATTAATGAGTCCAAGGAAGGCTTGGAAGTCCGTCTTATTTTTCGGCCTGGGGGCTTCTTTGATGGCTTTTAATTTTTTGTTGGTAGGGTGAATTCCTTGTTTATCAAGGAGGTATCTGAGGAATTCAACCCGTTCGGTACATAATTGGCACTTCTCTTTTTTTACTTTGAGGCCGGAGTCTTTAAATTTTTGTAGGACTGCCCTCAGTCATTTTTCCAATTGTTTTTTATTGGAGGCTGCTACTAAAATGTCATCGAAAAAGGGTACGACTCCTTTAATTCCTTGCAGCAGTCGTTCCATTAGGCTTTGGAAAACCCCAGGTGCGACGCTGACTCCAAATTGGAGTTGGTTGCATTTAAATGCCCCTCGATGTGTCACGATTGTTTGAGCTTCAGCGGTTTCAGCATCGACTGGCAGTTGTTGATAGGCTTGTGCCAGGTCGAGCTTTGCAAAGATTTTGCCACCCCCCAGTGCGTGTAGGAGATGCTGGACTACTGGCATGGGGTAGGCACTCTGCTGCAGGGCATGGTTGAGGGTGGCCTTGTAGTCACCACAAATTCTCACGGAGCCATCTGGTTTGATGGGGGTGACAATTGGTGTTTCCCAGCGGGCATGGTCGATAGGTTCTAATACGCCTTGCACTATGAGCTTATTTAATTGCTCATCTATTTTAAATTTGAGTGCAAACGGCACTCGGTGCGGTTTGAGGCGGATGGGAGCGATGTTAGGGCTAAGATTAAAGGAGATTGGGGACCCCTTGTACTTTCCTAAGGTGTCATCGAAGACCTCTTGGAAGTCCTGTACGAGCGCCGCTTCCCAATCTTTGTCTGCCTGCCATCTCGATTCCCAGCGGTGTGAACCATTGCAACCCGAGTAGGCTGGGGCGGTCCTTATCAACAATTGTGAGTGGTAGGATGTTGGTTCAGTTTTTGAATGAAATCTTGAAGTGTCCTATTCCAGCTACTGGGATGCGGTTCCCTTGATAATCTCTCAAAATTAATTTCTGGTCGCTTAGTTCTTGGTGTTGTATGCTAGGTATTAAGCGCTTTATGGTCCGCCAGGAGAGCATAGAGAGATAAGAGCCAGAATCCACTTCCATGGTACATGGCTGGTTTTCGATGCTGACCTCAATGCGAATCTTCCGTGCGTCTAATGGTGAAGCGTGGCCGATGATGACTGTTTGGTGCATTTCTTCTCTTCGCGGTGCATCGTTGAACTTCTTGATTCGGCTGTCTTGGCTCCATCGGCTGTCAGTCTGGCGGTCCCAGTTTTTGGTGGGGGTGCCATCAAGTCTTCTCGGGCTGTTTCCCCGATGCCAGGGGCTGAAATTTCTTTTATTGCGGCATACTTAGGCAGTATGCCCTTGCTTCTCGCAAAAATGGCAAACAGCGTCCAGGAACTTGCATTCAGAACGCGGGTGATTCCCTCCGCAGCCGGCACATTGATACCCCGACTTACAACCTCGCCGGTCTCGACGCTCGCGTTCAGATTGAAGCATGTGGATTTCTTCCTCTTCACTGTCAGGGAGGGATTCGATGTCGCCATGATGGGTGGAGGCTGCGAGTTTTTCTGGTGTGGTAGTTGCCTCGCTGGTTGATTGGCGATCGGTTCCATTTGAACGCTGCATTCGTGCTGCTGATTTGTGGGTAGCTTCGGCTGCGGTGGCTTCGTTGATGGCGGTGAGGGAGATGTCACCCTTGGCCATCAACCTGCTTTGGAGTGCTGGGTCTTTTAGGCCGAGGACGACCCGGTCACGCATGGCCTCGTCCAAGTTGGCGAATCCGCATAAGCCCCCTAGGTCCCTCAGGTCGGCTACGAACTCACCGATGCTCTCGCCCTCGTGCTGATCTCGCTGATAAAAATCATGCCTTTGGATAAGAGTTGGTACAGCCGGAGCGTAGTGGTTCCGGAGGATGGGAGCTAGGTTGTCCCAATCCATTGTCTTGACATCTGTGGGCTTCGCTAGTGCCTTGGCCATTTTAAAAACGGCGGGCCCTCAGTGTGTTAAAAAGACCACTCGCTTTTTGCTGCCGGTAGCGTCTTTTAAGTTGTTGGATTCCAAGAACATTTGGAAACAATCAATGTAGGACTCCCAGTCCTCGCTGGCTGGGTTGAATGGTGCAGGTGGCGCGGTGCTGCTGGCCATTTCGCTGGTCGTCTCTGCGCTGTTTGCCACATGCTGTTCAGCCCTGTTGTCTCAGAATCCCATCCTCATCGCCAGTGTTAAGTATGGTCGGTGTGTCCCATAAGAATGAGGCTTGAGTAGTGAACAAACAGCTCTTTATTTAACAGCAAGAATTCTGAGACAAAAACCCTAGCGCGCAGCAGCTCTTTTTATAGAGCTGGCCGCGGCTAGGCAGCCTATGACAGTTCTTTGAGTTTGCTGCGCTTGGTTGTAGCCAATCGCGGCAAGCCCTATAAGAGCCAATCAGGGGTGTTTAAGACGTCCAATCACAGTCTGGCTTTTCTGGACCAATAGGAATGTGGGTCTTCATGCCGGCTAATATGAAACACTAATGATTTTTATTGGCTGTTTCCTAGTATGATTTGATTGCTTATTGTACCCTATGACTATTATTAAGTGTTGTACCTTATGATTCTTGACTCTTGGTGAATGTATTTTTTCTTTTATGTACACTGAGAGCATTTGCATGTACACTGAGAGCATTTGCACCAAGACAAATTCCTTCTGTGTCCAATCACACTTGGCCAATAAAGAATTCTATTCTATTCTATTCTATTCTATTCTATTCTATTCTATTCTACTCTACTATGCATTCCATTTCATTCCCTTATTATTCTATTCTATTCTATTCTATTCTATTCTTATTCCTATTCCTATTCCTATTCCTATTCCTATTCCTATTCCTATGCCTATGCCTATGCCTATTCTACTCTACTCTACTCTACTCTACTCTACTCTACTCTACTCTACTCTATTCTGCATTCCATTTCATTCCATTATTATTCTGTTCTGTTCTCCTTTGCAAAAGGTTCTGGGTTCAGCTTTCAGTGTAAGTAAGCAGAAGACAAAAGGATTCCTGGCTGACAATTGGAGAGCTGCTCTTACTTTATGTCGACCATGAAACACTACATAGGAATAAGACAACATTCTACACTGAATTTGGCCTCCAGAAATACATGTTTTAGAGCTCTGTGACTTTTTTTTTTTACAAAAAAGATCCCCTATCCACACAGAACCAAAGGTTTCTGACAAAAAGTTTAAACTCTGGTATCTGTGTTTTTGGGGAGGGGAAGCGAAGCTAGTAGTCCAGGGTGGCAGTTCTGCACAAATATGGATGTTTTTTGTGTGGTTTTTCCCTTAGAATTCCTGGAAGTTGAGCAATCCTGCCCTGTGAGATGATAGAGACTTGGATTTCTGAGTAAACCCTCCCCTGAGCTTTGAGGATGTCATCATAAACGTACATCAAACTGAAATGAATCAGAGGAAACCATTAAAAAAATAGAGTGGAAACAAAACTCTCTATAGTTTTAATTTTATGCCAGGCAATTTTCAGACAACTGAAGGAAAGGAAGGAAAACGACTTGACAATTTTATTTTGTTAAATTCATTTTATTTTACTCTTTCAACATGTTTGCATCAGTTTTTGTGAATATTTATGAATGACCCTGGGTGGTTGAGTGTTTTGGAATTGAAAGTGATGGAAGCCGTTTTCCTTTTCTGCGTTCCACTGGATCAGAGAAACATGGGAACAACTATTATGATTTGGCCAAACCATCTAGGATATTGCAACAGGACAATTTATATTGTTAAATCTTCTTAATTACAAGATGGATGATTTGTCTGGTAATTGGTTTCTGAATGGGACAATAGTCTACGTCTCTTTCTGAAGCAGCATCCGTGTTGTAGCTGAATGGCTTTTGGCATAGAATTAGAATAGTTGGAAGGGTCCTTTGAGGTCTTCTAGCCAACCCCCTGCTCAGGCAGGAAGTTTAATACAACCATTTCAGATAAATGATTGTATTAAACCTTTGATGAACTAGTGCACTGGTTTTATTTTACCTTTTCTTCCCTTACAAACTCATAAAAAATAAGGGATCAGGCATCTTTCTCTGCCTTCTGGGTCAATTATTTTTCAGTTCTAATCTGAAATCGAAAAGAAAACTTTAGCAGTATTGCTAAACATCACTCAAAACTAGGTATGCACGCCCAACCACAACTGGCCTTAAATGCAAGCTATTCAGTGCAAGAAGCCTTGTAAATAAAATACCCGAATTTCTCCTCTTACTAAATACAGCTAAATTCAACATTATATTTGTCTGTGAAACATGGCTCAACGCATCTCTCCCTGACTCCATTACCACTATAATAGACTATCATGTTTACCGATCAGATCGTGAAATCCATAGAGGAGGTGATGTTGCTATCTTCTATAAAAAGTCCCTACATCTAAAAAACATCCAAGTTACCCAGGAGCTTGCTATTCCTGAGACCATCATCTGTGAACTGTCCTTAAATATCACATTTCGGTTCTTACTATGTTACAGAGCCCCTGATTATGACATCGAACATGCAAACAAGCTAAATGCACTACTAACATGGGCAGCATCTTGCCCACACGCTTTTATCTTTCTTGGTAATTTCAATCTACCTCATATTAACTGGGCTTGAATGTACAGCTGAACCCACACATGCAACCTTCTACAATGCAGTAACAAATCTGGGACTAGAACAACTAGTAACCAACAACACTAGACTTAACAACTGCCTCGATCTCATCTTCTGCAATAGTTTGAATTCAATTTACAGAATACTAATTAAAGAACCCTTTTCCAGCAGTGACCACAACATGAATGACTTTTGTCTCAACATACGTCCACAGAAAAATCATCACAATGACGGATTCCTCAATTATAACTTCAAAAAAGGCAACTATGATCTTATAAACAATGATCTCTCATCCCTTGATTGGCAATTTCTATTCACTGGATGCAATACTGTAGAAGACCATTACAACATATTTTTACTTGAAGTCAAAAGAGTCATCAAACTATATGTACCATTAACAACTCCAAAAACCAGAAAAAACAAATTACCCATAACAATAAGGAAGCTTCAATCCAAAAAGAAATCACTTTGGCGGAAAAACAAATCTGGTCATGTTGCCAACTTCAAAAGCCAATACAAAAATTTATGCCACCAGATAAAAACTGAATGCACCAATTATCACATTAAATAAGAAGAAAACCTTCTATGCCCCACGCGCTTTCTACAATTTTGTAAACAACAAACTAAAAGACTCAAGGTCCACCTGACCCCTGAAAGGACCTAATGGTAAAGACTGCAATGACGACACTGTTAAAGCCAACCTCTTTAACACATTCTTTGGCTCAGTATTTGTAAACAGCAATGGATCATGCCCAGTATTTCCTAGTCGAACCACAGACAACTACAATGATCTAATACATATTGATTCTACAGAAGACAATGTTGAAAAAGCACTACACAATCTAAAACCATCTCTATCTATTGGACCGGACAGAATATGTGCCTACTTCTTAAAAAAGCTATCCACTGCCATAGCCGAACCTCTAAGCATAATCTTTGAAAAATCTTTCGGGACCAGCTCCTTGCCAAAACTATGGTCACAAGCCACGGTCATTCCCATCTTTAAAAAGGGAGACCCCTGAAAATTACAGACCAATCTCTTTATGCTGCATCACCTGCAAAGTCATGGAAACAATTATTAACCAATCCATCATCCTCCACTTAGAAATAAACAACCAACTCTCTAATAAACAATTTGGTTTCAGAAAAAAACTGTCCTGTAATCTGCAACTCTTACACTGCAAAAACATATGGACTACACAACTCGATCACGGCAAAGCAATAGACACAATCTACATAGACGTCTGTAAAGCCTTTGATTCAGTGGTACACTACAACCTACTCCTAAAACTAAAATCTTATGGTATCTCTGGACACCTGCATTACTGGATAGAAGCGTTCATGTCAAACAGACAACAAATGGTCAAAATTGGGAGCATTCTATCAAATTCTGTACCTGTCAATAGTGCTGTCCCCCAAGGCAGTGTTCTAGGACCAACTCTTTTCATACTCTACATAAATGACCTCTGTGATCATATCAAGAGCAACTGTGTTCTCTTCGCTGATTATGTAAAGCTATTCAACACCTCAGACAATACTGCTACCCTTCAAAAAGACCTTGACTATATATCAGAATGGTCAAATAAATAGCAACTTCAAATCTCAACAAATAAATGCTCTGTCCTACATATTGGCAAAAAAAATCAGAAAATAAAATACAAGCTAAATAGTCAAGACCTTGTTGAGGATCCAAACTCTGTCAAGGATCTTGGGGTACTCATCTGTAATGATCTAAGTGCTAGAGCCCACTGTAACTACATAGCCAAAAAGGCGCTAAGAGTTGTTAACCTAATCTTACGTAGCTTTTTCTCTGGTAATATTACACTACTAACTAAAGCATACAAAACATTTGCTAGACCAATACTCGGATACAGCTCATCAGTCTGGAACCCACATTACACATCTGAATATTAACACAATTGAGAAAGTCCAGAAATATTTCACAAGAAGAGTTCTCCACTTCTCTACTCATTGCAGAATATCTTATGCCACCAGACTCGAAATTCTCGACCTAGAAAACCTACAACTACGCCGCCTTTGGTCTGAACTAAGTATAGTATATAAAATCATACATTGCAATGTCCTACCTGTCAATACTTCAGCTTCAACCATAACAGCACAAGAGCAAACAATAGATACAAACTCAAGGTTAATGGCACCAAACTTGATTGCAGGAAATACAACTTCAGCAATAGAGTGGTCAATGTCTGGAATACTCTACCTGACTGTGGTTTCTTCCCCAAACCCCCAAAACTTTAACCTTAAACTGTCTATTATTGACCTCACCCCTTTCCTAAAATGTCTGTAGGGGGCGTGCATAAGCGCAACAATGTGCCTACTGTCCCTGTCCTATTCTTTCTTTTATTTTTATAAGTATCCATGTATTCATAACTATGTTTTTACTTATACCTATTATCTTGTAAGCAATTGACAAAAATAAATAAAAATAAAATAAATATTTTATATGGTATGCATTTATATGTAACATTACTGTAGCTGATGCTTGTTGTGGACCTAATTGTTGTGAGTTTGTGTGTTTTTACTCTAAATTATACAGAGGAATGACAACTAATTCAATAAGCAGTAGGCCAGAACCCTTTATTATGTCATGTTAGAAACTCATCTTTATAACTCCTTCATGTAACTGACCATGGTTGGCTGGTGTCAGTTTGGTTCAATAGATGCTTTTCTAAATTCAAAATAAGAACAAGAATGACTTAAGAAACTTTTTGATAAGGTAGTCACAATCTCTCTCATCAATTGTTTGTTGTTCTTCCTCATTTCTTGAGGAACCTCTCACAAAGTTTGCTCTAACTAATCAAAACACACAGCAAAAGTCAGCATCTTCCTGAATTTCAGCTGTATGATCTTGGAATGAACTGGCTGCAATAAAAATCAAGCTGGCATTCTGTCTGTGGCTTCCAGGATGCAGGTTACACACACCCATGCCTGAATAATATGAAGACCAAATGTGTGGGCCAACAGCAAGGCCAACCGCAGCCAATGGTTTCAACTCAAGAACGCTTTGGCATCTGTGTCATGGTGAATCTGATGAAGGTTTTATTAGGGACATATGTAAGTCACCCATGAAGCAAAGCAGCCCATGTGCAAGTATTTAAAGTTGTCATAATTGTAATTAGGCCTCATGCAAATAACATTTTTGAATCTGTGATTTAGTCTGGGAGATCATAAGAATGATTTCCAGGGTTGTCCTTTCTTCTTTCTGATGCTGGAACAGAAGATATTTAACAGAATAGCAGAAGAGTTGGAAGGGACCTTGTCTCCTAGTAAAATGCCCTTCACAAGCAGGCGGCCCTATAGCATTTCTGACAAAGGGTTGCCCAGTCTATTTTTGAAAACCTCTAGTGATGGAGCACTGGTTAATTAGTCTCACTGTCAGGAAGTTTCTCCTTACTTCTGGGTGGCTTTTCTGCTTGGTTAGTTTCCATCCATTTCTTCTTGTCTTGCCCTCTAGTGTTTGGAGAACAAGTTGACCCCCGTCTTCTTTGTGGCAGCCCCTCAAATGTTGGAAGACTGCTCTTATGTCACCCCTAATCCTTCTTTTCACTAGACTAGCCATGCCCAGTTCCTGCAACCATTCTTCATATTTTTTAGCCTCCAGCCCTCATCTTTGTTGCTCTTCTCCTCACTCTTTTTAGAGTGTCAACATCTTTTTTATATTTCTTACTAGTGGCTTTCCAAGAAGGTTTCTGGACTAGTATGGCAGACAGAAGACAATGTTGTTAAAGGGTCTGGGAAAATATGTAAGAACTTCTGGTTAGGTCTGCAACCCTTATATAGCAAGCCACGGGATTATTTCCTGCTCAGAATGTAGATGTTCTGCAGCCTAAAGGTAAAGGTTCCCCTCACACATACATGCTAATCATTTCTGGCTCTAGGGGATGATGCTTATCTCTGTTACAAAGCCGAAGAGCCAGCACTGTCTGAAGACATCTCCATGATCATGTGGCCAGCATGACTAAATGCCAAAGATGAACAGAACGCTGTTACCTTCCCACCAAAGGTGGTCCCTATTTTTCTACTTGCATTTTTATACACTTTTAAACTGCTAGGTTGGTAGAAGATGGGACAAGTAACGGGAGCTCCCTCCGTTACGCGGGGCTGGGGATTTGAACCGCCGAACTGCTGACCTTTCTGATCGACAAGTTCAGCGTCTTAGCCACTGAGCCACCGTGTCTCTCCTCTGCTGCCTAGTTCCCCCTATATCTCTCCAATACTTAATGTAAGAAAGATTGTATAATTGTATAAATCTGAAGATAATCCAGAGTTTTATGAATAACAGGCTAAATTGCTTTGCTTGTGGTAAGACACTTTAGCTGTACTTGAAAGGAAACGGTGTAGACTCAATATTCTTGGATTGATCATATTTGGTAGGTAGGACTAACTGCACAATTGTTGGGGCTTATGTGATGGAGAGATGACACAAAGTAGAGCTGAGTTTTGCCGGTGAGTTCAGCAAGCACAAATACAGTTGCTGTATTTGTAACTATTTTATATAATTTATTATAATGATGTCATCAGAAGAATGTTATGCCACTTGCCTAATGATTTTTCACAAGTGTAGGAGGATATAAACAATGTCTGTAATGATCATTGGGCAATGATTTCACAAACAGTTGGAAAAAGCATATTGCTTCTCTCTAACTAGCCTGTTAAGTTGTGATTTCATTGTATTTAACTTTATTTTACTGATCATTTGTTCCTTTCTATATTTTGAGTCCATACATTATAAGTGCTTTTTCCATTAGCTGTGATCTTTAATCTTTGAGAACATTTTCAGGCAGACAACAGACCAGCCACGTATCCGAGAGGTATTGAAAGCAAACTCTGTAAAAAAAAAGTTCCTTAAAATTTAAATGTGCAGCACCCAGACATGTTATCGGCAGTCACAAAACCCTTGTGGTCTCCGATGTTTAATTAGTGTAGATGTCAAATGTACATCTGGTTTCTCTTCCCCTTCCCTTCTTTCCCTTCCAACGGGATTATTTCTCAAGTGTTGAACAATGTCTCTCAGGTTTGCTGTCCACATTCAGCGGGGTTTATAAATGGGGGCAAGATGTGTACTTTTGGGAAGTGGGAAAAATACTTTTGGGAAATATTTTGTAAACTGCTTTCTCTGAAAGCTTTTAAATGCCTGCAAATTTGAAAGATGGCTCTTGCTTTTGACTGTCCGGTTTCATCCAGCTACTGCTTTGGCTAGATTTATTTTCTCAAGTCATTTCCTTCATGTTACCTACCTTTTGGGCTAATACAGTTCTCCTCTTCCAAGGATGAAAAAACAGGCAGAGAAAAATAAGCATGATGGCTGACCAGGGGTATTCTAACTCAAGGCAGAAACACTGCATTTGAAAACTTCGCTAGACCACATGTTCTTGGATCTGTATGAAAGAAGGAAACCCGCAAATATGTAAGCCAAATGACCTGTGGATGCTGGTATGGAAAGCATTTCTAATGGTCATATAAATATTTAAAGTTTCTTTCCAGCCTATAAAAAAGTTGATTTCAAAAAAATAAATTGTCGTGTTTTTTTTTAAAGTAATGCAAATGCTCATACGTCAGGCTCAATTCATGTACTGTTGCAATGTTATTTAAGAAAATGGAATGATGCCCCATTTTAATAAAATAACAGAATTGGAAGGGACCTTGGAGGTCTTCTAGTCTAACCCCCCTGCCTAGGCAGAAAACCCTACATCACTTCAGACAAACGGTTATCCAACATCTTTTTAAAAACTTCCAGTGTTGGAGTATTAGCAACTTCTGGAGGTAAGTTGTTCCACTGATTAATTGTTCTAACTATCAGGAAATTTCTTCTTGGTTCTAGGTTGTTTCTCTCCTTGACTAGTTTCCATTGTTTCCTGCCCTGCCCTCAGGTGCTTTGGAGAATAGCTTGACCCACTCTTGGAACACTGTTAGTATGTTTCTCATTGTCCATCTTTCCATTAAACTAGACGTATTCTTTTTTTGTTATGCCCATCTACTTATTTTGAAATGTGTTTTTAAACCTGTTGATAATATCAGCACCATTAGGGTAAATGTTAAGCATAATATTATTCCACTAAGAGAATCTTGTTTTTCTTAACTAGAAAGGTGAATGTAATTGGGTGGCTGTTATTATTGTGCTTTGTGCACAGTCAGCTAGATGTTCACCTTGGGTTTGGCGTTTTTATCTGTCTACTGAGTCCTTTCCAGGGACCTGGGATAGGCTGATAGGGATGTTTTGACGGTGTTAGAGGTATCGCTGCATGGTTAGACACACAGCCAGATGTTTAGATTGGATTTGGCATTTTATCCACATGTTGATTCTTTTTCAAGGACCTGGGATGGGCTGATGGGATTGTTTGAGGGTATTAAAGATATTGATGCAGGATGTAAGCTGTTCCAAGTAAAGCTGCCTTTTGCAATTGACTGATAGTGATTTTGTCAATGCCAATGGTGTTCAAATGGCTCTCTAGTAGTTTTGGGATTGCATCCAAGGTGCCCATTACTATTGGTACTATCTTTGCTTTCTTTTGCTATCTTTCATTTCTATTTGCAGTTTTTTGTATTTTGTGATTTATTATGATTATTATCTCCCCATAGTAATTTACTGGAGCCACATTCCTATGATAAGTATGGGGGCAGAAAATAGATGAGGACCTTCAAATTGATGTGAAACCATGTTCATGCTTTGTTTCTGATCTAGCCTTTGTAGTCCAGCTAACAAATTTGTCTGGTGGCTCATTTTATGCACTAATTTCACTGTTCTTTCTGGAACCTATTAATGCTTTTGGTAACTTTCTGGTTTAGAAATACTTAATATAGCTAGTGTTTATTTGAAGAAATTGAATTCTTCCAGACTGACATGGAGGATTTAGATTGTTAAAGACAGAAGAGTAGCCAGGAAATAGTTGGCCCAAGTGACATTTTGGTTTGGCTAAATCAAATGATGTTTTTTTCCACATAGAGCGGTAGTTGGGGGGCTGTGTATGAGTGTGCGCACACACGTATGGTTTTTTTTAAAAAAATGCATAAATAATTGAAGTAAATATTATATAATGCTCATAAATGTTTGTTCAGAGGATGGACTGAAATATTTATGGAAAAATGTTCCATAAAAAAGATGGTTAGGAGGAGTCCTCATCTATTAAGCTATTTAAAATTCACTCTGGCAAATAGTTCCTCCCTAGTTTAACTTTGGTTTAAAAGTCACCATGCAGCATAAGCTAAGATAAACCGTTCTGTGTCACAGTTACAGGAATGCTACAATAGTTTTCCTCAGTGTGATCGCTCTTACAAAGTACTGAACTTTACCATGGTTAGTATAGAGTATGGGAAAAATCAGTATTTTGGAGAATTTTTTGTCTTGTAAGTTGATCTTAGCTTGGCGATGGACTCCATATAAATGGTATCCTAACCTGTTGAAACTCCTGTCATGCCCCTGTCGGAATCTGATTCCGAGCAGTTGACAGGGGAGTGTGGGAGTGTGGCTCCGTTGGCTGGGGAAGAAACTGGGAAAGGGCAAAGTCCGATTGGGCAGAGTAGGGGAGAGGTAGAGCAAGGCAGAGGGAATTCAGAGGAAGATCCAGGCCCACCCCCTCCTCATCCTAGGGCATACAGGGAGGAACGGAGAAGGGAGCAACATGAGTTGCGTGGCTTACGGGGGAGGAAAGGGCCCTGATTCCTTTCATTAGCTGCAGCTGGGAGCACAGTGTTTTAAAAAATTGTGCACAGCAACTTGTGGGAAGTAAATCACGATTTATCTTTTATTGTCAAGGCTTATCTGGGTTCCTGGCATCTTCCTGACTATGTGTGTTTTTTTGGCCTTTCAAGTCTGCAATTCCTTATCCTACCCTCTCCAGTTAATTGTGGTTTGTGTGGATTTTTATTTACAGTTTGTATGTACTTTGTTTTCAGACTGAATTTCCTCTACTTAAAGACTGTTCTTGGGAGAGTTTTTTTCCCCAGCCGAAGGTAACTGGACATTGGGGGCAAAGTTGGAGGTATTAAAGGGACTCTTCTTACTTATGTGACTGTGTTGCCTTTGTGCCATGCCTTGGGTCATCACAACACCAAAAGACTCACCAAGAAGTGTTTGTAGTTTGTAATATTTCATCTCAACATCTGGACACCATTAGCGCAGGAATAGGTTAACCTTAGCAAGACTGAGTTACTGTGAATTCATGGATTCATTTGTCCAACTTAGTTGTTGATGGAGTTGCACTTCTCCAGATGGAACCAGTTTATAATTTGGATTTGTGACTCTTCTCTAAGAGCAGGTGGAAACCAGGGCCAGGAGGACCTTTGCACGGTTTCCTCTTGTAGGATTTTGCCAATTCTTTGACCAGGATATATCTTATTCACCTCATGGTGAGATTATAGCAGCACAATGTCCACCCAAGCTGTCCTTGAAAACCACCTGTAGCTACAGAGAGTCTAAAATGTGGCAGCTCAAATACTCTATGTGTGTAGCTCAATTCATTGCCATCCTATTAGATCTAGTATTTCAAGTCCTGTTAAAAATTATGACATCTTATTGGACTTCAGAGTTCTGGAGGGTTTTTTTTATAGCAACATGCCTTGTAGGAAGCATGCCCCCCCTCACCCCACAAGGTTAGCCATTGTTTTATAAGATAGGTCTGTCCAAATGCTTTGGGACAGGATATTACATGATTGTGCGCTGATACTGGTACTTTATTCCTTGGTTCTGGCATTACACTTTAGTTGTTTGTTACTTATTACTGTGTTCTATTTGTTTCATTGATTTAATGTGCAGCGTGAGTCCGTTAGTTAATTGCTGCCTAAACTGAAGAAATAAAACAAATAAGTAAATCATGTGTCACACCTATGGCCAGTGTATAAGTAAAGTATAAAAGAAGTAGAGAAAAGAATCAGCCAATTCAGAGCAGGGATTTTTTTTAGCAATTAAAAAAAGGATGCACACTCAATAACTGTTTCTGTAAAGTTGAATCCAGGTTCCTGTTTACAAAGCCCAGTAAATTAGTTAGGCCTTACGTGTTAACCAACCCATAATTTTGGAATTTCAATGTTGTTTGATGAAGTGTGGCTTCTGCAATTTGTGCTTGGTCAAGCTTTCAACCCCGAGGACACACAGATTAAAGACAGATGAGCGTGCAAATTTAAAAGGCATGATGCAAACCAGGGACACACGGACTACTTCTGCAGAGATGTGTCATCTTCTACTTCTCTTGGGGATATTCAGCCATGGGATGCTATGCTTGTTGCCAGCCCAAATATACTGATTTCAATTGGCTGCTCTGGATTTGTTTTTTTGCTCCACTTTAGTATACAAGATGTGTTTAATAAGGTTCATGTGTTTGTATCCCATGGACTTCATGTTGTGTTGAATTCTGCATTCTCTGCCCTTAAAAATAATGCTTTTTCTAACCAGGGAGGCAAACTAAGCAGACTTACAGTTGTTAAGAATTTACAAAAGACAGAAAATCATAATGCCTTTGGGTTGGTTTTTGTGGGGGGCCCAACCATTGCAGTTTTACTTCATGGTTTATAGCTTCCTTTGTGATGTGAGAACAAGCAATGGTAGTGGACTCCTATTCAGGTTTAGCATAATGTACAAATCCCTTTTGAGGCTGGCTGCAAACTGCAGTGTTAAGCACAAAGGACCAGGAGCGTATGTAGTACTAGTATCATATCAGTACTAAACTGATGCCAGAAAAGGCTCAGAGGAATTCAAGAGGAGTTGAACTTGCATTGTTTATGGCTACGTAGTGACTCTAACCTGATGATGTGCTTAACTCCTCCCTCAGCTCTGTCTGCTCTTCTCCTACCTGCAAACACAATATAATTAAAAGATATCAGTTTGAGTTGTTTGCCCTGAGTGATATTTAGGATCATCACTTGACCAAACCAAGAAAGATTTCTATGATTTGATGATGTCCAGTTGAATGGAATAGTTGGCTCTTTCAGTAAATTCTGTGTATATCAAAAGTTGCATATTACTTCTTCAATGCCCATATTTCTGTACACCAAATCCACATTGCCTCTATCACCCCTCCCCCAAGTAGTAGTAGGAAAATCCAGGATAAAGAAATACTTCAGTGTAGATTTTTTGAAATAATTCCCAAGATAGGCTGCAATGAGAGAGAGAAGGAGACCTTAATAACTGAAAGGAAATTCGTCTTATTTGTTTGTTTCTAACTCATTTTTATTATTTTTACAAATAGCTCAAAGCAATGAATATATCCAACATACCTTCATCCTCCTATTTTCCCCACAACAGCTCCATCTGATGAGTTGGATGAGAGTGTGTGATTGGCTCAAGGTCACCCAACTGGCTTTCTTGGCTAAAGTGAGTTTCTAGCCTGTTGTCTTAAGCACTAGTCCCAACTGGCTCTTTGACTAATGTCAGAAAGAAATCCCCCTGAATATGATGACAATATTGTGATTATTTATAGCTAATTATTTAAAATCAGGAATAACCTATCTGGATGAGCTGGGAAAAGGCTTTGTGTGTAAACAATTTAAAAAAAAACACCTCTAATCATTTCATGGAAAAACGCATCGCAAAATCACATTGCAATGGAAATCCACTTAGGGTTACGCTTCCATTAAATTGTAGCGAAAAAGCGAAGCATCATTGAGTGATTTCCAGTGGCTATTTATGCATTGGGGTGGGGGTGGGGGGGCTTTTACATTTACATGAAAATAAGAGGGATTATAAATTTTCTTTCTTGGAAACCTAACCCTAACCCTAAATGGATTTCTATCCCCATGGGATTTTCCCATGCATTTTTTCTTGGAATAAAAATAATATGGATCATAAATGCAAGGGGCCCTTATCCATAAAGTACCTCACCAAATCACTCACTGATTTTCATTTTTCTCCCTGATGTCATGTATTAATTCCTTTCTGGGATGTAGCTCTAAGATTTGAACTTTTGGACTTCTCTGCCTAAATCATGGCTCATAGGATAGAAGGTGGCCCTAGCTGCCATCTGTTTCAACTTCCTGGTCAATATAGAACCCACTAGAGCAGTGTTGTTCAACCTCAACAACTTTAAGATCTGTGATGGCTTGGGAATTCTGGGAGGTGAAGTCTTAAAAGTTGGTGAAGTCTTTAAACAGGGATGTTTAAGCAGAGATCTTTAAACAGAGGGTGGAAGGTGATCTATCATGCATTGTTAGACCACTGTCCACTCTCTGTTTAAAGATTTCCCAGAAGGAAAACTCACCATGCTGTGTGATTGCCTGTTTACGTTGACTGACCACTCATAGAGTCAAAGAGGTTCCTCTTAATGTCTATCCTGAGCTTCCTTCCTTCCTGGTCCTGCCCTCATGTTGAAGTTCTACCTCCAACATGGCTACCTGGGAGTCTCTAATGGGACATGTTGGCAGAACATCTGTAGGGTAAAAACAGAATAGACTCTTCACTTCTGCTTGAAGTAGGTTTTTCCTCATTTCAGTTCCAATATGAGTAATACATTGTTTTTCATGCTGAAAGGGCAAAGCCCTCAAACAAAAGCCCACTTGTATATTTCTGGAGCTAATGGAAGCGGTTGTCTCTTGTAATGCAATTTGCAAAGCCTTTTTGGGCAAAATGTTAAAAGGCAAAACAATAACAAACTCTTGATCTTTTTTGTCTCACAGTGTACTTGCCAAAATTTTGCAGTGAGGACATCACTGATTAATTTTCCTGGACTTGTAGAAAAGGAGGGTGACTTGTAGAAAAATGGAGAGTAATGACTTCCAACTTTGGTTTATTCAGATAATCAGAGTTGGAAGGGACCTTGTAGGTTATCTAGTCCAATCCCCCACCCAAGCGGAAGACCCTACACCATGTCTGACAAATGGCAGTCCAATCTCTTCTTGAAAGTCTCAAGTTATGTTTTTGTAAGGGGAAAAAAGGAAAGATATTATGGATTCATCCTCTTACTTTGTGATTCTCAAATTGTAGGCTGGAGAAGTTCAATGAAAGTGTATCATTCCTAATGGATTAATTCCCCTGAATTCTCCTGATGGAATGCTGCTGTGAAACATTGTGAGAAAGTAAATGACTCCTATTCAGTGTCCCAGAATGCCCTCAAGATGTACTATGGTCAAGCAAACCTAAAAATTAAATGGTGACTCTTCCAGATCCAGCTTTGCATGCATTGCACCGAACCCTAGTGATGCCTCCCAGGAGAGTCCCACCAAATGAGAACCCAGCAAGAAGGCAGTTCCCTAAGATTCTGTCCCACTTATTCTTCCCCAACCTTACGAGTCTTCAGATCAAGAATTCTACAGCTAGTAGCTATGGGAAATGGCTGTGAATTCTGAGAAGGAGACCTCAGAATCTGGAGAATGCTTGGTTTGAAATTCTGGGACTTCCAAACCATCTTGAGAGATGCCAAGAGGAGGAAGACCATAATGTATATAGCAACAGCAATAGCACTTAGTCTTATATATCACTTTACAGTGCTTTACAACCATCTCTAAGCAGTATACATATGTTCTTGCCAACCAACCAACCAACCAACCAACCAACCATACATACATACATACATACATACATACATACATACATATATTTAACACGGATGCCTTCCTCAAAATATGTTTTCATTTTTCCAATCTAGTCTACATCCCTAAGCTAAAGTCAGTGGGAGTCAGCAACATATCAATGCAATGCATAATAACAATAGCACGTAGACTTATATACCGCTTTACAGTGCTTTTACAATCCTCTCTAAGTGGTTTACAGAATCAGCCTATTGCCCACAACAATCTGGGTCTTCATTTTACCCACCTCAGAAGGATGGAGTCAACCTTGAGCCTGATTTGAAGATTTGAACTGCCAAATTGCAGGCAGCCAGCAGGCAGCAGAAGTAGCCTGCATTACTGCACTCTAACCACTGCGCCACCGTGGCTCCTATCTTTATGATTGCAAGGTCAATCCTTAAAAATTGTGGACTAAAGAACACTGATTTGGGTTAAACCTGCTTTACTTCATGTAGGATCAGTAGAGGACAGAATTATCATTGCCTACAAATTGTGATCACTGTTTGTCAGCTCTACAATCAGAAATTATCTGCTATGAATGCCAATTCCAAGACAAGGCAAGTAGGAAGAAACATAGGATCTTGTAGATTTGCCAGGATCATCTGATTGTCCATTGTAGGAGTAGTTGGCACCCTAGACAAGTTTCTCACGTGATCCAGAAGGAGTCTTAGATTCTTTCTGAGGACTATTCGGTTTATTTGGATCCTATAGCATTTTCCTGGTGCTGTGGTGGGTTCAAGAAAAGGAACATCCCATACTCTAGTGATTAACTTGGATGCAACACACTTTGGCTTGAACTGATGTGTATCTGTTTTGCGACATGATCTCATAATGTACAATTGTACTGTTTCAGTTCATAGGGATGCAGACTTTTCAACTTCAAACGCTGCAAAAATCTTCAGTTTGTTAATCCGATGTAGATTAAAGCTGAGAAATCAAAGGCAAAGACTTTGGAATAAGTGAATAATTATAAATGAGAATCCTTGGCTAGCACGGAAGGAGTCTATCTTAATATTTTAGAAAGCTCTTGGAAAAACTGTGGGAGTGCTGTAGGTTTCCCACCAGCCAATCCAAATATTAACCTATAAATGTACAAATTTCCACATTACATCACCTTACTAAATGGCAGACTTCTCCAGTTTGATGTTCCAGATGTTTAGACTTGACAGCTTCCATATTTTAGGGAGTTACAATTCTAATGCATTAAGAGGGCATGAATTGATGGAATAATGTAATACAATATACAGGGAATTCTGTTTTCTGGTTGTTAATGAAGTTTTCTGGTGATTTTGGTTGCTTTTATTTGAGGATTTTAGCAAAAATAAATATAATGAAGTATTTCAAAAAAGCTCTGATGTTAATTGAAGCTTGGTCTTTTGAAACATATAGAGGGTTATGAAAGAAATAGAATAAGGTAAATGAAGACTAGAAAGCAAGAAACCATGAGTTCAAGTCCTACCTTAGCCATGAAAGCCAGTTGAGTGACTTTGGGCCAGTCATTGTCTCTCAGCCCAACTCACCTCACAGGATTGTTGTGGAGAAAATAGGAGGAGAAAAGTGAGTGGATATATTTGCCGCCTTGAGCTGCTAGTAAAAATAATAAAGGCAAGAAACAAACAAATAAACGAATGAGGACATTGTCTAATGTGTTTGAGATGGGTGCCTTGTGTTGAAAATGCTCTGAAAAGCTCAATTTGAAAATATGGGTTGAAAGGATTGGAAAAAATATTTCTGTTCTTCCTGTCTTCAGTGCTAGTGCTCCTTTGTGACTTCTCCAGGCCTACCTGAGAAATTTCATCAATTCATACCTTCGTTTCAACACATTTTTCTGTTGGGTTTTATTGGATCCAGAAGCATGCCTTCTTATCTCTTCCCCAAGATGCAGGTATCCCTATTCTGGCTAGGGAATTCTGGGAGTTGAGCTCCAGACATCTTAAAGTTGTCAAGTTTAGAGAACACCAACTAAGATGATTCCTTCTCACCGGAAGCTGAAGATCTCTTGGCCTTACATTTAACTTGTCCTGGGGTGGAGTTAAATTAAACCCTGTTTTACTCTTGAATTATTCGTCCTTGCGGATCGGGTCACATGAGTGTGTTTTAAAGGACATTTTATATTACAATGACTGATACTGAGGAAATTACTCATTTATATCTGTTTATTGGCTCAATTGCATGACCTTTTCTCTGTGACAATTTTTCATCCATAAAAGGATATCTTTTTATGCTTATTTGGTGAATCACTTGAGTAGATTTGTATGGTATGGTCTTTCTACTGATTTCTGGTCTTAGAACAAAATCCTTCTGATTTTGTACTATATAGTGAGGTACACATATGTGGAAGTTAGAAGAATACCGTAGAATTCTGATTGTATCTACACCAGATTGATGCTGTTTCTGTATTTAACCGAACCTCATCCTTTTCTTTGGGTGAAGAGAAGAAAGTCCTATAATGAACTATGCTGTTTTATAAAAAAAACAAAACACCAACCCTCACTGATTTAATCTGGATGTAAAAGACAGCAGTTGCCATGTGGATCATTTGCAGGGAAATTTATTTATTTATTACTATCCCGCCTTTATCATTTTATACTGTAAGTAACCCAAGACAGTGAACATCAGTAATACTTCTCCTTCCTAATATATCCAACATAACTTTCTCCTCCTGTTTTCCTCACAACAACAATCCTGTGAGGTGAGTTGGGCTGAGAGAGTGAGACTGGCCCAAAGTAACCCAGCTGGCTTTCATGACTAAGGTGAACTCACAGTCTCCCTTTTTGTAGCCTGGTGCCTTAACTACTATAACAAACTGGCTAGATCAAATTATGGCCAAAGGCTACATTTAACAATTTTGGAGGTCTATGTTCTAGGAGAATGTACTATGTACTAGGAGAAGTTGCCTCACACATGGTCTGGGGTTGAGTTATTGGGCGGGGGGGAGTAGTTTGGACCATTTTTCTTTTCTTTTTTTTAATGAGATATGCTTATTTCATGCTGCTGTTTTTAATGTGTCCCACCTCAGAATGGAAGAAAATTATGGCTGTCAGGTTTTAGAAATCCTACTGAGAAATAAATTGTGACGGTTGTAGTAAGGGGCTCGAGGTCCGACCACTAACCATTTAAAAATAAAATATTTAAATTAAACTTAACTTTAAAAGAAAATCTAACATGAAGCACAATGCTGCGGTTATTAAGATGAATAGCTAGCATTGTCATTAAATCACTGTTAACTGATTTTTTTCAATTCTATACCTGAACATAGGTTTTTAATTTTCTTTTAGATCATTTGAATTTATTTCTCTCTTTTATTTCAGAGATCCTTGTGGCAGAAGGAAGCAAGGGAATTCTGAGAGTTGAAATCCACGTATTTTGCAGTTGCCAAGGTTGAAAAACCTTATATGAAAAATATATATACTTACATGCACACACACACACACACACACACACTAACACTGTTTACATATAATGTTGTTTATATTGGTATATTTTGTGGTAGAGAAAAATACTGATAATATAATATAATGCAATGCAATGCAAGTATAACAAATCATATTATACTATTTAGTTGGATGGAAAAGGCGAATTCATCAACTCTGCTTTGCTGCAGACAGATCTGGGTCTATTCCTGCAAGCTTTGAGGATTTTCCTTTGGACAAGCCGTCCTTGTTTACTTGCTAGATGTTACTGAGGGTTATGGAATAAAAATAAGTGTGGCTTTGTTGGGCAATAGATTTGAAGCTTTCCATTTGCCATCAAGTTTGTGTTACCATAGAAGCCTGCTTTAAAGATGCTAAAAAAATAAAAATAAAATAAATAAAAGCGGAAAGCCTGTACCATCGATAAAAGAAAAAGAAGGGGAAAAAAAACATAGTGGGAAAAAAACCCACCCCAGTTTGGACAATTATCCAAATGATATAAACCTTTAGGAAGAAATGCCAAGCTGAAAAATCTTCCTTTAAAATGATGGCTGGTTGTGTACACTGTAAAAACAAAGAATAATACCCCGTGAAGCGAACACTTTCATACCAAGCCAGGCAGGGACTCTTCAATGTAAACTAACTACTGCTGTGTTTATTCTGACAATGGGAAGCATCTTTTTTTCCCCCTGAGCTGAGTTTAATATGTTCCCCACTCTGGTTAATCTGACTGTGCTTCATCTTTTTGACAGTCGTAAAGGGCAGTAACAATCGCACAAGAGCATACCACAAGAAGGCGGCGCCCTATCACCATGACCTTGGCCTGATTCGAAATACCCTTCTTTTGAATGGTGATTCAATGTTTGTAAATGGCCATAAATGAGCCTTCCAGAAGTCAAGCAGTCAGAGTGCTCGGCGGCCTTAAATGCCCCAGGTGGTCCCTGAATATCCTTTCTCTGGATCTTATAGCATCCCCAACCAGAATGCCTGAAAACGGACAGTTGGCTTTCCCTGCTTCTGAGGCTGGAAAGAACAGGAAAATAGTCATTTTTATAGCAAGTATTCCATATGTATTCTGTTCTTTATTAAGTCTACAGTAACCCCCACATTAGACTGAAGCCTGGCTGGAGCCATCTTGTAGCTCCATTGCTGCCACGCTGGAGCTGAGGGATAGGAATGGGGGAATTAAAGATTAGCTGGGCTTGTGTAGTCAAAACAAACTACTTTCTCTTGGGAACCAAGGATGTTTTCACACCTGGCTGGAGGAAGGAGGAGTGATGTCACCTAACCAGTGAACAGTGCCTTGATTGGGCCATGTGACTGATTGTTTGGGGTTGAGAGAAAAACTTACTTTTAATTAAGTGAAAAACCGTGGGACTTTTCAGAGTTGGTTTTCACCAGATAAGTGCCAATATAGTATTTCCAATAAAGCTAGTCTTTGAGGAATTTAATTGCCTTGGAGTGTTGCTTGAAATGGATTTATTATTTGTAATCCTGACACCCTTTTCCAAAAATGCCACTATAAAGGATCTTGTGCCACTGATGTCTAAACCCTAGTCCTCTACTTTAATTCTTAGTCTTCCTGAAAATCCTTCACATAATCTTCATTGCCCCAGATTTGCCAATCTTTAAAAACAGTATATAACATGGGTAGCCCACCTACTACTCATGTTCCTGCAAGATCTTGGAGGTTATAGGGGACATTTTCTGCCATGAAAAGTACGACTGGAGCCATGGAGAACTTCATCATGTTTTTCAGGCTAGTAGAAAAAAAGTTTTTTTTCCTGAAGATTTGCCTTCTGATAATACTCAAAATCTCATTGTTTTTGTTTTATTGTAGAGTTAAAATTTGAGTGGTGAGGTATGGTTTTAATTTGGCATAGTAGATACTATTCAGTTTAAAAAGCATCATTCATCTTGCCAGTATCTAACATTTTTAACAGCAAACCATTTGCATCGGTGCATTTCTTTAGGTGAAGGATAGACCAGTGGCCTTGATTCCTGCTAGGTTTTTGGTCGCTGTCAAATTTCATATAAGACTGAAATAGTACTTGTTTCATAGAAAATCATTTATTTTAAGGAATCTCTAAAATCTTTCCTTTCCTTTCCTTTCCTTTCCTTTCCTTTCCTCCTTCCCCTAGTATGAATTTTTGAGGTAAGGTTCTTATTTCCTAAAAAAAAAGAAGAAAGAAAAATCATATTCTTTGTAACTATACAATTTTGACATAAGCCATTCCTTAGTTCCTTACCCAAAATATGCTTTTGACGTTTAGTATACACTATGATGGTTTGGTAATATTGGTTACAAACATAACTATTGTTTTTGTCTGTGCAATAGAGCTGTCTTGACTTTCAGTTAATTTTTTCCAGAATATTTTCTTTTTTAAAAATAAAAGAAAATTAAAGCTAGAAGCATTTGTTTGAACTTTGCAGTTAAAATATAGAGACCTTGAATTTTATCATGTGCCCCCATAAAATTAAAGCAAATATATTTATGTATGAAAATAGCACAGTTACCGAAGACATCTCATATTTTGCTACTCAGCTAAATCCATGCTACAGTGTTTCTTGAGGCCATTACATTTTGGCTTGCTCCAATTTACCCTTATTTGTTAAATAATTTTTATATAAATTCTTATTTATGACTGAAAATAGCACAATTGGTGGAGTATTATAAACAATTTGTGTTCTTACTAGGCTCAGCAAGGTCAAAAATCCAATGTGTTTGCAATTTTCATAATAAAGGACAAATTTGCTACTTTTTTAAAAAAATATAATTTATACCATTTATATATGGATTAACTGAAATACATTTTTGGTAATAAAGCAAAACAGCATGCTGTTTGCAATTTATAAGATGCCTTGCATTAGAATTACAGCTGTCAGAACATTATCCAGTATTTAAAAAATAAATACTAAGAATTTATAGGAATCCATGATTTTATAATAAAAGACCCTGTTAGAGAAGATTTTAATTAACTTTTGGGTAAATTATTAAGTAGAGTAAAATATATTGATCTGTTAATCCCAAATTTAGATATGATTGTGACAGCAAGGGACCAAGCCAAAATTCATGCAGAATTATTCTGGAAAAATTTGTATTATTTTTGACTTTGGTCTAGGAAGGAAGGGAGGGAGGGAGGGAGGAAAATTGGAAATTGGTTGGAAGGTTTTTGTGTTAATGCTCTAAATCATGAAGAAGTACAAGAAGTAATCTCTTTTTAGATGGGCACTTTCCATGTATGTCGAAGATTCATCAGTGGACAGCCAAGAAAACAAATGGATCATCAAACAAATCAATTCTCACTGCAGGCACAAATGTGTGTAATTTTTTTCAAATTATTCTACTTTGGGCACCGTATGAAAAGTCCTAACCTTCTGGAGGAGGCTCTAATGCTGGGCAAGGTGGAAGGAAAGAAAAAAGAAGAGGAAGACCAGCAGTCAAGTGGATGAACTTGGTTACAATGGCAATGGGGACACCATTGGGAAAGCTGAAGGGCCAGGTTATAGAGACAGATCATCATGGAGAGAGGCAATGACTTGCTTGCAGATAATCAATCTCTTTCCATGTACATACCTTAAAATGGAGAACAGCAAATGTTGCCTCTTCACAAAGTGTGAAGACTCAAGTATTTGCCTTGAGTCACAAGCTCAATGACTAGACTCCTAACTTTTCAACTTTTTTGAATATTGAAACAGATGAGTGACAGTAAGCATATGCAGAGTGCCTTTCCTTGGCATTATATAATGGGAACCGGATGCTGTTCCTGGAGGTGAGAGGGTTAGGAAAATGAAATTAAAGATGGCAGTTCTTAGGCACTTATCTCAACTCAGCATTGGCTGAAAGGGAAGAGAGAATCTAGACTGGAAAACTTTCCAGGGAACAAACAGACTCTCTTCTCTCTAGTCAATTGTTCCTTGGCTCCTAATCTGTCTCTCAAAAACATTCTTGCTTCTCCTAAATGAAGGGATTTTTGTAACCAGCAGCTGCATTTATATTATGCCTATTATTTTGGGCAGCTAACAACGCTGTCCACTTGCAAACGGATGGGGTCAAATTAGCAAGCTGTTTCCTCCTTTTTTCAGCTCTATAGGTTAAGCTGTGCCCTTTTCCATCAGAATTAAACATCAGGAAGAAATGGTGCCTTAAAATGCATTAGTCATTTCCTAGAAGCTTAAATATTTGGCTACCATTTTATGCTCCAAGGTACTCTGATTCATCCTAGTTTTACTGGAAGTGGAGTTGCAAGGATAGTTTTATGATGAACCAACACTTTATGCAGTGAATTTATTAATGTTCTTATTAAAATTAGAAAGTGTGAGGCTGACACATGTGATGACCTGGGAGATTTTTTTTTCCATCTTCAGGGATTTAAGCCAAAGTCTTTCCCAGCTTTGCTGCTGGAACCCTGTAAAACAGAGATTTTCAGAAGTATTGGATGCTATGATACCCTCACTCAAATTTTTAAGTATCCCTACTATCTATTCTGACCGGTGATAACTTTCTAGGGTTCCAGGTGTTTCTCAGACTTTTTAGGAAGCTGGGATTGTTGAAAAACAAGAGAACACACTTTATTTTTATTTTTTTTGTAAATTTTATTTGAGTTTTCACAAAGAGGAAAAAAATACAAATAAAACATCTTTTTTGAAAGCAGCATAATCCCAGGTTACATTTCTTCGTAGAGACACAAATTCAGGTTCATGCTCATTTTTATATTCTATTCCATATCTTATTACTATTTTGCATTTTTTGCATAGCTTCTCCCCACTTTTAATTTTCTCAATTTTATTTTAATTATCTCAATTCAAATCATTGTATTTATATTTTTTGTCTGTTGTTTCAATTATCTATTATCTTTTCTCATTAAACAAAATTTCTCCTGTAGTTACTGATTGGAGTATGACGCCTTTATATCTTTTCCCTAAAGTTGTAACATTCAATATAATACATAACTTCCATTTAGATTCTGCTTGGTACATTCTTAAAATACACACTGTATTCTTAAAAAAAGAAAAAAATTATAATTGTATATAATTAAAACAACATTCCATTCTAATTCAATTCTATCATTAATATTAATATTCATTAAAGTCTTAACATCTTTAACATTACTTTTCAATTAAATATCATACTTCTATGGGAACAATTATAAGCTTTCCATAGTTAATTTCCCCCCTTCACTTATATTTTATAAAACGTTAATTAATTAAAATGTTCCCGTTCCTTCCTAATTCAATTTTCTCATTTATTTTATTTCACTTATTTTATTCACAAACATTTCACTAAATTACACTATTTTCTCCCTCATTTTAATCATACGTTGTTTCCAATTTTCTAAAGTTATTTCTATTACTAATATAACAATACAATCTTATGTACCTTTACAGAATCCCTTTTTCAGTTAGATTTTCACCCATTATCTCTAAAAAGGTCCTGATTCTCTATATCTTGCTCCGATCCTTTGTAACTTCCTTTCCTTTCCTTCTTCCCTCTCTTCTTCTCTCTCCCCTTTTTACCCCCTTGTCTCTCTACCTCTATTTCTCTCTTCTGTATTCCCCTTTTCTGTTGCTTTCCAGTATTATACTTATTTTTCAAATTATTTTTCTTTTCTTTGGTTGTTTTTTTAAGTCTTAAATTCTCCATTCTCTTTCCCCACTTTCCTTTTTCTTCCCCACATAGAATTACTTGTTCATTAAAGGTGGCTTCTTCTTTGTCCCAGTCTTCTTGTTTTGCAGTCTTTTCTTGTTTCTCATAGTTCTAAATCTCCATTTCTACGAATTGAAAAATGAAGCCAAAAGAACCCTTCCCTTCTTGTGCATCTTCTTTTAATTTTTTAAGTTCCATTTTCAATTCATCCGGAAGTGATGCCATTGTATAAATTTTTAAACAACCACCTGATTGATTTTAGTCATTCAAATATAATAACCAAAAATCCAAAGATCACCAAATAATTCAAATACACGCAAGCTGTTTCTTTTTTGCTCTTTTTTTTCACTTTCTCTTCCTGGGGTTACTATTTAGTTGCAAAGTTTCAGTTAAAATGTCTCTTTTAGAAGTCTTGTTGAAGTTTTACTTTAGATTCCTTTTAATTCCAGGCAGTCTCCTCCCTCTTCCAGATCCTGCACTTATTCTTTTTCCCCCTTCCTGCTTATGAAAAAGAAAGTTTTTAACATCCAGAAATCTTTATTATCCCTTTGGCATTTTGTTTTATTTTCAGCTTAATTGCCTATTGATGTCAAAGTGGATTTTTCTGATTTCTTATTTAAGTCTCTTAGTTGTCAGTATAGGGAAGGAGAGAGAAGAAAAAAAAAAAGCCAAACCTTTCCCTTTTCACTTTCCTTCGCTGCTTCCGACTCTTCTTTGGGAGCGATGTTATTTTTTATAAGTTTAAATTCCAGGGTACCTTGGTTGTTGCTTTTACAATTTAACCCGGTCAGCCAAAACTTTCACTTCTTATCTTCCTCCTGCACATTCTTTTCCGGTCGAGTTCTTTGTGGTGGCCATTTCTGACCACCGCTGCAACCACCTTCGGGAAAGGGAGTAATGGCCAGCTGAGGAGGAGAGATGCGGCTCTCCTCGACCCTGCTGGCAGTCTCCCCCCTCTTCACCACCTCTACGGTGTGGCTTAGCCCCGAAACCAGCCGGCTCAGGGCGCTCCAGTGGCGAGCCCAGACAGAAACCGCACACGATTGCGGATTTCTGTCTGTCGCCGAAGCCCTTCAAACCGGAAGTCCCCCTGTGAGAGAACACACTTTAGAGAAAAAGTTTACCCTGAATGGATTGAAGCTTTTGCTTCACTGAGTCTCAAACATTGTAGTTAAAATATGCATTTTGGAGAGAAAGACCAATTAAGAGTTTATTGAACAAATGTCAGATAAGAGGCCTTTGGCTGATCTTACACATCATATTGAGACATGGCTTATTTTAGCTATGTTCGATTGCAGACATTACAATTGAGTAGGTTTAACTCACTAGTAATGTCATAGGCTGGAGTGGTGGAGTTCATATATCTCAATGAGGAAAATACAACAGGATCAGAAGTAAGTTATTATCATTGAAGCCCCTGTGAGATCAAACCATTTCAGAATATATTTGAAAGGGATTGGAGAGTTGATAGGACATTTCTTTGCTGTTGTTATCTTCCAGTGTTTTTGGATGCTGCCATACAAGTCCAAGGACAAGAAGGAGATTCAGAAACACCACTAGTTTATTCTTAACTCAACATGAAGATCTGGGAGCTATTGGGTTCTAAGCAAAGTCAGTTTTTAGTTTAATGTTGATTGGTCTCTTATGAAGGAATTTATGGATTAAGGAGCTTTGAGTGATGATTATCAGAAGTGACACATAAGCTATTAGAACAGCATTTCTCACCTCTGACCACTTGAAGGTCTGTGACCTCAGCTCTCAGGTTTTCCACTGCCATCATAGGTGGATTGAAGTTCACATGTTTTCAAGGTTGAGAAACACTATTTTAAAATGTGAAATAATGTGCATGATTTTATCTATGGAGATTCTCAGTCATCCAGGTCATGGTTGTCCCAAAGGTGCTTTTTCAAGAGGTAACTGGACTTTCTGGTTTTTCCTTGAAGACATTTCACTTCTCATTCAAGAAAAAAAGCTGAAGAAGCTTCTTGGATGAGAAGCGAAACATCTTCAAAGAAAAACCTGAAAGTCCAGCTGCCTCTTGAAAAAAGCACCTTTGGTATGTGGATGCTTTGTGGATTCATGGCCGATTCTATAGGAATTTAGAAAAGAAGAGTTCAACATTTCATCTACAATTTTTGTTAATGCATAAAATTAAAGGTCACCTTTAGTCTTGACACTCAACATATTTGGTGGGAATAATGTTGAAAGATCTAATAGTTTTGGAAAGCACTTTTAGGGACACAATTAAAAGCTGTCCTGTCCTGTCCAGAAAAAAGCAGAATTATATCTCTTATATTTGTTTAAAGGATAAAATGGAAATAATAAAAACAAAAGATTCTTTCAGATTTATGCTGGTGACAAGAAGAATATCTACAGCCTAGAAATGGAAGGAAATAAACGTAGAGTTTCAAATACAGACCTTTGGTACTCTAAATTATTAGAAATACTATAGTCTTAATGGTATAACATATTAATACAATATATAAAACACAGGATATCAGATGTGGTATCCCATTTAATCTAATTTGGAAAAAAAAATCAATTTGGTAAAAATTCAGAATCTGTTAAGAGACATTTATCATCAGTGAAGATATGGATGTTGTTAAGTGAAACTAAACGATAATTTTGAAGGGGAAGTTTACAGTTATGAATCAATTCCTGCATTTCAGTTTGGTATAGTCATCTTAATTATTTGAAATTTCTGCCATTTTAAATTCTAATCTAATAGTATAGTTTTAAGATGTTTATTACCTACGTAATAGGTAAAAAAGTTCATATAACTTTTTAGTAGTTGACCAATATTTAAATATATGTGAATTTCTCCTTCAATTTTTGAAAACCTTTGTTGATATATTAGATCAGAGATCAGTAACTAATTTCAAAAACCCATATCAAGCAAACATTCCTGCCCTCTGGCAACCAGGAATCCGACCATCCTTAAAGCTCCTGAGTGTGGGAAAAGATCATTTTGTTCCTGAACAAAAAATATTGGGCACTTCTATATTTAGGTGCTGCTGAATTTGCTTCACATTCTATATTCTCATTAGTTCCTCTGTCCATCACTACTCTAAATTTATTAAATTCTTCCAGCAAGAATGGAGACAATTTGCATTTTGCTTTCCAAACAGTTTGTGTGTTCTATTATTTTATTTATGAACGGAAATACAGAGGGACATAAGTCATTTGGCAAGCATTTGATTGACACACCCTTTGGAATTGACACTTTCCGTTAGTTCTTAGAACTTCTTAGACACTTTCCATTACTTAGAAGTCCTAAGGGTTTTTTTTATTAAAGGCATAAAAACAAACATTGAAATAGTGGTGCCTGCCTGTAATAGTCTGGAAACTTGGAAATTCCTACTCAGATAAGCACATTTTCCTCTCCTCAAAATTGGCAGAAACTTCCTTTAAAAAAATCCTCCTCTTCTTCCTTTTCCTTCTGCCTTTCCCAGCATTAGAGTCTTCTTCAGAGAGTTAGGTCTTTGTATATAATCAGGGGTGGGCTTCAAAATTTTTAGCAAGGGGTTCTCTGCCTAGTTGCTGGGATGGCCTGGCCATGGTGGGTGTGGCCTAATCAGCCTCCTGCACCACGGTGGGGGGCATTTTTGCCCTCCCTGGGCTCCGGAGGCTTTCCTCGAGCCTCCGGGAGGGCGAAAATGGCCTCCCTGGGCTCTGGATCAGGGGTGGGATTCTACCAGTTCACACCTATTCTCTAGAACCGGTTGTTAACGTTCTAAGCAGTTCAGAGAACCAGTTGTTAGAAGAAATTACTGTCCTAATCCTATAAGGAAGGCAGGAAGGAAACATTCTGGTGTTGCTTACAGAAACTGCCTCTCCGTTAACCCTTATTACATTCTTGGCAGGACTAGACTTCCTGTCTCAGGAACGTCTCTGGAGTTTTTTTTCCCTTCCTTTGCTGGTACTTTGCTTGTGTGGAGTGACCATTCAAAGTTACAATGGCACTGAAGAAAGTGACCTATGACCATTTTTCACACTTACAACTGTTGCAGCATCCCCACAGCCATCAGAGGCCAGGCGAGGAGATGCATGCTTCGATGTGAGTGAAGTTGAGTTGGCCACACCCAGCCAATAACATGACCACCAAGCTATGTCCACCCAGTCACATGACCACCAAGCCATGCCCACCACCTAAGCCATGCCCATAGAACTGGTTGTTAAAAATTTGAATCCCACCCCTGCTCTGGATGCTCCTTGGAAACCGGAAATGGACCTGTTTCCGGCCTTCTCGAACTTCTGGGAGACTCATTTTTTACCCTCCCCAAACCTCCACGCACACCGGGCACTTACCTGTGTCCAAAATGGGCCACGTGGGGACTCCTGGGAGGGGAGGTGTGGGGTGGGCAGGGCCAGCCAGGAATTTGGGGGTTCTCTGAACTGTGCAGAATCTTAGCTAGGGGTTCTCCCGAACCTCCGTGAACCCCCAGCAGCCCACCCTTGTATATAATGTGTTCAATGGAGAATAATCAAGTCCTTCTATTGAAGTACCCCATACAGTGAATGTTGTTGTAGTGTGATGCTTAGGGAATTGAACCAGAACTAGGGGAAACCAGAATAAAATCTTCACTGACTAAAAGACTACTGAGTAGCCTGTTTAGTTAGTCCTTAATTGAGGATTAGTGTCCTTAATTGAGCCATACTAGTTGGCCTGTATAAGTTGGCCTCTCAGAGTGTTAACTCCATTGAAAACAACTTTGCCACATCGGATCTATGTACTGTGATTTTGATTTCTCCTCTTGCTCCTTCACTTTTGGTTGTTCAGCTCAACTGGGCTTACAAAAAAATTTTGGCCTTTGCTTCTTTGTCACTTTCCATGACACTGTGTTATGCTTGTCTGTCTTTTATTACTTGACTCTAGATTGAACTCTACCTGTGTCACATCCACTTTATGGGCAAAATTTCATTCTCCTATATAATTTCTGGAGTGTACATAAATCTCCTCAGTTGGCTGGCTTGCTCTACCTCTGTAATTGCCTGGAATATTACTCATTAATAAATCAATTGTAACCAAATTCTGTGTACTGGGTCAACCTGGAACAAGACAGCAGTAGAAAAATGAGGCCTCCGGAGTGGGATATTGCAGCTCTTGAACCAAACAAGCAGCAGTCTTCTGAGGAGAATATATTTGTAGCTCAGGGTTGAAAGGAGGGGTCCTTGGTGGTCTCTGAGCTTGATTGTTTTCTTGCAGATGTTTCATTACCCAAAATAGGTAACATCATCAGTGCCGATGGTCTGTCTTCTGTGAGTTGCATCAATGGCAACAGGCCAGGTGTCACTGAGGGGCCAGACTCCAGTGTGCTCAACATGTCCAATTTAAAAGACTGTGAAGTGATTTAGTGCTATTGTCCATTTCTTAGCAAAGAGGTAGAATCTGGCTCCTAGATCTTAGTCCTATAAAGTAGATTTAGTTTCAGCCTAACCCTAATTGGACAAGTTGCCTTGTTCTTCATGATCTGTCCAAGGTGCTGAAAAACATGACATTGCTCACCTTTTCAAAAACTCTGTTGTTGTTTTTAAAAATGCTTCAGTGCCATCTTGCCCAGGAATGCAAAGAGAGTAAAGGAATGCAGAAGCCACTAATAGATACAAGAAATCCTAAACAACATCTCTGCCGTTGGAAATCGATAAGTTTAGGGAAGAAACTCAAAATAACACCACCATGATTCTGCATCATGTAAAATAAGGTAGAGGGAGATTCGGGCAGGATTTCAAAACTCCATTATTTATACATTTCAGTAATCAAATATAGTTCCATTAATTGTTGTGCTGTCTGATTTTTAACCTGGCTTACCTGAAGAGCTGGTCAATCTTTTAAGCTTGGAGGAGATTGATAGAAGGCAAACTGATGGTCTATATGGATTTGTGGATTTCAACTTCTTTAAACCCCAGACAACACAGCCAACTGTAATAGATGGATTCAGTAGAATCCAATGCATTTGGCCAGCATGAAGTTCTCCATTTCTGATAGAAATTAGGTGTATGTTTGATCATCTGGAACTTAACTAGTAATTGAGGTAGTTATATAAAATTGAATTTCAATTTCAATTATTTAATTGTAATGAAATTCAATTTTATATAACTATCTCTATTAGTTAAATTCTAGATGATCAAATGTACATCTACTTTCTAGCAGAAGTGGAGAACTTCATACTGTCCAAATGCTTTGGGTTATAATTGTAATTCCATTATTCTCTTGTTTTTAGATGCTGCTATGAATAGTGGTCACTCCCATTATATATCTACAGATGCCATAAATAGCAATTTTTTGGAAGTCACCCACCATCATATACTTATATATATCAATGAGTGTCAATCTATATTAATGTCTTATTTCAGGCTATAAAATTGTGACAGTCAAATGTTGGTGCACTCAGCCAATCCTTTTCTTGTTATTTCAGTTCTTAGCACCAAGGATGGAAATAATGTATTTATAAACATAGCAAAAGTTTTTTGGGTCTCCTACTGGGATCTACTGGGGCAAAAGTATCAAACAAGAATCTGCTTTAAGTTCTCTCCTTCAGTTGGCTGTATTTCTATGTAGTTGGGGAAATAGATCCATCATTTGCTTCTAAATGTCCTTCATCTTGCTTAGGAAAATGAATGACTGTATTTGAATTAAGCAAAGATTTCTCTCATGAGGACACTTATGACCCCTCCCCCAAACCACAAATGAAGCCAGGACTAAGAAATTTCTCACTAAAGATTAAACATTAGTTATAAATGGATAACGTCTTAGGAGTGAGTGGTTTTATATGTTTCTTTTTTCCTTCGCCCAGCTAAGATTTGTGTCCCTTTGGTGTTCTAGCAATGGCAGATTTTCCCCCAAATTCCAAAAATTGTTTCATAAGAAAGCTAAACACAAAGCTGCAAAGATCAATTATAAATGACATCTTAACTTTTTGGATGGCTTTGGAATAGAAATCAAATTAGTAACTTGATGTATTCTTCTTTCCTTTTTAAAACTCTCAACAGAGAATTGACAATAAGCATTGTTTACTCCTAAGAAGAGGACATCAAGTCATGGCCAATTATTTAAAAAGGCAGAGGTAATGTGGTAAAATATTAAACCCTGACATCTTTGCTTCGAGAACGCAGCCTTAGTCATTATTCTACCAGGCAAATGTCATTTAGATACCTCAAGAGGTTTTTCTAAATATCAGCTTTTACTGGGATACACAAACATTTGGCTTTAATTAAGAAATCTGGTTCTTGTCATAACAGAAAAAACGAGGCTTACTTTTATAGCTGTTCTTGGATGCTGGTTAGCCTCTAGATTTTGGAACAAACATGAGAAGTACTTTTCTAACTTGCTAGGTCCATAAAAAGCTTGGCTTGAACTTTGAATCCAGCCCATCATGGAGGCACAAAATAAACTTGCAGTAGGCCCTTTGATCTTCATTGGAGTCAGTTTAGATCTGTAAAAGAAACATTGCTTGGAGCACTTTTTAACAGTAGAATTAAAGATGGAGGCCACGCCTTTCAGCAGTGGTACATAGCATTATATAGGCTATGAAAATAACTTGCATTGGATTCATCTATATTTAATTACTATACTTTATTACTTAACAGAAAGGTGTTGTGAGCATGTGTATGTATGTGTTTATATGTATGTGTGTTTGTATGTATGTCTATGTGTTGTGTATGTATATGCAACTTGGTTGTTTTCTTGCAGACATTTCATTACCTAACTAGGTAACATCATCAGTGCTAATGGTGAATTGGGCTTGTTCTCATATTCTGTATTAGTGGCTTGCTCTGTCGGTGTTGGTGGGAGTGGACTTGGTTCATTTCAAGGTTCATTGATGGCTTAGAGTTTTGTTTTCCTGATTTTAATCAAAGTTGGGAGGGGGCGTTATGATTAGTCGTTTCCAAATAAGGCAGAAATAAAAGACTACTTCCAAGATTAAATAAGGTCTTAAAATGTATCTTGCTTGGAAGCCATCCTGCTTGTTTTAATCCTTTTCAAATGGGGGAGAGAGATGGTTGCATCCAAATTACTGAAACTCATGCCAATGAAGGTCTTGACCATCTGAATATGACCATTGTTTTATAGGGCCTTTGTATAACTCATCAATAAAATATGGAAGCAATTATCTTGTCCGTGAATATGGCTTTTGTTTTCATTTTTTCTTGTTCCCCAGAAAGCCCAAGCCATGCAAAACTCACGGGGAAACCTCCTTTTTTAAAAGATAAAGCATAGTTGAAGGGAGTTCTCTACTCTCCAAAGTTTTGATAACCTTATTAGATTTGGATTGTCTCTAAATGTTTTCCAACCCACCCATGTTATTCTCCAGAGTCCTTTTATCCCCAGGGGCTGGTGAATATTTCAGAAAGACGATCTAGCCTATGGACTCTGGTTGCAGTTCTGTACTCTGTTTTTGCTAATTGTCTAAACCAGAGCCAGATGAGCAAGGCACTTCTCCGTTAGACTCCTTTTCTGAAAACTGCGTGTTTATGGATCCCACTACAATTTCAGGAATCTAAAAGATAAACTAACTATGACTTTTATGAGGCTGGTATTTAGAAGGTTTGTCAGGGAGGAAACTATTACAGTTCTCTCAGTGACTTTATCAATTGGAACTCCCTTATTTACCTACTTCCCAAGGTGAACTAGTATAGTCTCTAAACTGACATTTTGAGGGAAAATACAGTGGGTTTTTATTGTTTTAAATCATAGGGGGTTTACAGATGGATAATGCAGTCAATCAAAAGGTATTGTGGATCTTTTCCATCTTTTCCTTCTTATTGGATTTTTTTTTTTAGTGGAGAAAGTTAGTCAAAGAGATAAGCAAAAACTAGGAAGGTTATGCATGGAAGACCCAGTGTTAATATTCTATTATTGCTGCTGTGATAAGAGATTGGAAGAGAAATCACTCTATCCTTACCTTTGATCAAGTCAAAATTAGATTTGCCATCAGTTTAAACTGTGGCTTAGCTAACTTTGGTTTGTTGCTGTAACTCACATAATATACAATACCCTAAAACAAAAGCTTGCAAGAATATGCACAGCATTCAAAACATCTAAAGCTCCTACAGGATCTCTGTGTGTTTCTACCACTACTTTGATGCTGAATTATACAAATTATTCTCATGTCAGATGAGGAGGCTTGGTATACCCTTGCTTTCAAAAGCTATAAGGTCTGCATTGCTAAGCAGCAGATCAACACCGCTGATGTTAGAAAATGAGTCTCCTTTTGCACTTGTCTTAGTAGCCAGGAATAAGCAACAAAAAGAAATAATGCAAGAAAGAAAAGAAATAAATCACTGGAGGATCAGGAGCTTCTAATCCTATTGCAAAACATCGAAGTACATTAAGATAAACAAGATTAAGCCCATGAGGCCAGTGGGAAATCTTCTACAGCTGATCTACCTGACATTATCTAATTCTTGGACCAGATTCTCTTAAACAACATCCAACCCATATTTGGCTTATGTTTTCTGCCTATTTACTTGTCCTTTAATCACTGGAAGAGGTCAGGAGTGTGTATCTACCACAGCCCAAGACAAACATAAACAGTCAAAGAAATTCAAACAATTGTCCAAATAAGCATCATTTTCACATCTATCCCAATTGAACCATTGTTGGTTGGATGCTCCATGGCAGATCTAATTCTGGCAGATCAAATAAGGTGAAGCAAAGCCAGGATGAAATAGAATTGGAGAAACAAAAAGACAGTCCCAGATTTGCTCTACACCAAGGATGTCCAACCTTGGAAACTTGTGGACCCATGGACTTCCAACTCCCAGAATTCCCCAGCCAACTATAATATAAGTTGAAATCCGCACATCTTCAGTGCTCCAAGTCCATGTGTGGAGCTTCACTCCATGCTGGAGTTGGAAGTCCACACGTCTTAGAATTGCTCAGATTGGACACCCCTGTTCTACACCCTTGGTTGGTGACCTTAGATAGCCAATGAGCAGAGAGAACTTAGCCAAAGATTTTGCAGTTTTTTGGTGCCCTATGACAGGGTTCTTCAAACTTGACAGCTTTGTGGACTTCAACTCCCAGAATTCCTCCTCCAGTTATGTTAGCTCAGGAATTCTGGGAGTTGAAGTCCACAATTCTTAAACTTGCCAAGTTTGAAGACCCTTGCCCTATGATTTTGATTTCTGTAAGACTTCCTTGCTCTTTAACCAGACAACTTGAGTATTTATCCAGAAACTGACAGTAATAAGCAGACAACAAAGCAAGTGTAAAAACCATCTTTTTTTTAACCCCACGTATTTCTCAAGACCAAACTTAAATATGTATCAATATCATCCTTTGGAATGTTTCTGGCGTTTTCTATGATGTCATACTTTTTGCTATGGCCAAAGATTTTCTTCTTTTATTTATTTGCTTATTTTCTTAACCAACCATTTTTGTGCACTGTGGGAAGAACAACATGCAACATTTTTCAATAAGAAACATATGTTAATCTCAAAGAATCAAAGATATCTTCACTTGTCTATACAACCATTGCATATTTTTCTGCTTTCCATTTGGGGTACTTAGCAAAGGCATTTTATTGCTAATAGAGAAAACAGTTGATGCTTTTTGGAGCACATAAAAGTTTGGATTTTACTCTTGGGGCTACTGTATTTTTGATCATATTCATAACAATGTTTTATTTTAGGGAGCTTATTTTGAATCTAACATTGGATGGTCAGGTATGCTTTAGGTTTGCAGCTTTAGATGTGTATCATCAAAATCACATTAGTTCCTTTTTTGATATTCTAGCCTTCTCAGAATTCTTTTATACAGACAAAGATGAATCTGATTAGTATATGATATGGAATAAATTCTATTATTGGAGGGAACAGAAAGGGAGTTCACAAAATGAATGATTCAACTGATACGTAACTAAAACAGTTTAAAATATATAAAAACCTAATGTATATAAATATTTATAGGATCTTGTATGAGGTGTAAGGACAAAAATGTATGTCAATGAAGTCCCTCACCTTCAATGTTTTTAAATATTGTAATCAATAAAATTAGTAAAAAAAAAAGAATGATCTTTTACAAGTATTATTACCTGTATTATAATTTTTAGTTGCAGATACACAATTTGAATTAGAAATAAACTATCAAGTAAGCACAATGTATTTTACCGTAGAGGAAGAAAGACATCAGTTTTATCCTCACTTGGATTGCTGAGGCCTTCAGATAGAAAACTCTGAAGTTAAATATAAGGATGCTAAATAATTAACTAGAGCCAGTTTGGTGCAGAGGTTAAGGCATCAGGCTAGAAACTGAGGGACTGAGTTCTAGTCCTGCCTTAGGTACAAAGCCAGGTGAGTGACCTTGGGCCAGTCTCCTTCTGTCTCAGCTCTAGAAAAGAGGCAACATCAAACCACTTCTGAAAAAATCTTGCCAAGAGATTGCAGGGGTTTGTCCCGGCAGTCAAAACTGACTCAAAAAGAGGAGCGTTGGACAAATCCTATCTCTGCATCTTTTGGTAAAATAAACATTAGAAAGTTAGATCCTTTCTGAGTTCATCCCCTGCCTTCTTTTCTGTAGATTGACATGATCTTCTTGCGGTTTTTTAAAAAAAAGACTTTACACAGCTTTTAGAACAAGTCCAAAGTCTTGTTCATGTCTATCTCCAAAGATTAATGGCCAGCTAATAATCCTTCCATACTTTCTCTGGTCTGTACAATTAAGCCCACTTAGTTTTGCTCTTTATCTATCCCTGGGGGAGTTAAAATCCCGGACATTTTCATGCTCTGATCCCCCAGACTAGAGATCATAATCATAGAGTTTCCCATAACCTTGAAGTCTGGTACAGTTTCATTCTCGAGCAATCTGCTTGTCCATCACTCAAGGTACATAAAGAATCCTGCCAATTAAAGGAATTTTCTTTTAAGGGAAAGATTCAACATTGCGGTATTTATACCGAAAGCCTTATAAGGTCTGGGGTTAGCTTGCTGCTTAATAATAGCAAATTTTGCATCATCTTTACTTGTGTTTGGGGAATATTTCTTCTGCTGTAGGACAAGGAGTAATTGCAAGGCGTAAAATCATTTCATCGCATGAAATGTTCAGAGTTGGCAGCAAGGGTGACCAGAATGTTCAAACATTTGACTGGCCTGAAGTCACCATAGCCCCGGTCCTGTGTTGTCGTACCTATGGCACGCATACCGGAAGCAGCACGCAGAGCCACTTCTGCCAGCACAGGAGAGCTCTCCTGGAGGAGCTCCCCTGCGCATCCACATGCGCTGCCATTGCCCGACAGCTGATAGTTGGGTATCTGATGTGCATGCACGGGGGGCAGGGTGCGTGGGAGGCGTGTGCACATGTGCAGAGGTGTGCACTATGTGGGAGGTTATGCCAGGGGTGGGATTCAAATTTTTTAACAACTGATTCTGTGGGCGTGGCTTAGGTGATGGGCATGGCTTGGTGGTCATGTTATTGGCTGGGTGTGGCCAACTCAATATCACTCACATCAAGGCACACATCTCCTCACCTGGCCTCTCATGACTGTGGGGATGCTGCAACAGTCGTAAGTGTGAAAAATGGTCATAAGTCACTTTTTTCAGTGCCATTGTAACTTTGAATGGTCACTCCACACAAGCAAAGTACCAGTAAAGGAGGAAAAAATACCTCCAGAGACGTTCCTGAGACAAGAAGTCTAGTCCTGCCAAGAATGTAATAAGAGTTAACTGAGAGGCAGTTTCTGTAAGCAACACCAGAATGTTTCCTTCCTGCCTTCCTTACAGGATTAGGCCAGTAATTTCTTCTAACAACCGGTTCTCTGAACTGCTTAGAATGTTAACAACCGGTTCTAGCGAATAAGTGTGAACTGGTAGAATCCCACCCCTGGGTCACACACGCAAGCACAGGGGGCGTGGGAGGGCCCAGCATGCATTGCCTTCTGGGTACTGGCAGGTGAGCGCACATGCAATTATCATCAAGGCAGCCAAAAAAGGTTAGCCACCACTGCCCTGGTCCATTTTAGGATCAATGAACGATGTGACAGGCACAGGAGAGTTGAAGTCTCAATCATCCGAAGCATGGTTGTCCCAAAGGTGCTTTTTCCAAAAGGTACCTGGACTTTCTTGGTTTTTTTCTTTGAAAAACGTTTCGCTTCTCATCCAAGACGTTTCTTCAGTTCATTTCATTTCAGTTCTTCAGAACTGAAGAAACCTCTTGGATGGGAAGTAAAATGTTTTCAAAGAAAAGAAGTCCAGTGGTCTTTGGAAAAAAGCACCTTTGGGATGGACACATGAGAGCTTAAGGCCTATTGTGTCATGTAGTATAAGGCAAATTAAAAAGAGATTGGACAACCGTTTGTTTGAAATGGTAAAAGGCAGTGGGTAGGATTCAAATACTTTTACCATTGGATTGGTGGGTGTGGCTTGGTGGGCGCACTTTGCATGTGTGCACATACTTTGCTTGCATGCACCAAATGTGCACTTTGCACAGGTGCAGAGGTGGTCTAATTCACCTCCTGCAAGCCTGCACAATCCTGGTTGCTTCAGCAACTGCCGCGTGGCACTTTGCTGTGCCGCGCAAAGCAGCTGTGCTTCAAAAGCAGAGGATAAAAGTGAGTATGGGAGCCAGGCCGGGCAGGTGGACCCGACAGCAGAGTGGCAGAGAGAACTGGTTTGGTCTCCACTGCTCATTGGTGCTACCAGCTCGGCTGAACCGGGCCGAACCGGGCCAAACTGGTAGAATACCGCCACTGGTATAGGGTTTCCTCCTTGGGCAGGGGGGTTGGACTAGAAGACCTCCCAGGTCCATTCCAACTCTGTTATTCCGTCTGTTAACCTGGCTCAGGTTTTCCTTTCCAAGATTACCACAGGAAAACTAGGAATGGTCAGGCTTGCGCATAGCTTCCCAGGATGTCTTAGCTCTGTATTACTTTGAAAGACTCCATGCTGGCTGTGCCAAGTGCCTTGGGGATCACATGGTACCTATTTATAAACCACCCAAACTGCCCCCTCTCCCTCTGCCAGCAAGCTGCTAATACGAAGGTCACTTAACAGCCAGCAGCCCCCCAAGGCTGCCCTTGTGTTGTCAATGGAGGACAGAGAAATCTCCTAAGGACACAGATCCACAGGTTAGTTTTTGCTTAATCACTCTCTAACACTGCTGTTCTTTGCCATAAATGTGGAGCAGAGAGCGGCTCCTTCAGCTGCTTCCTAGGAGTTCTTTGTTTCTGCAGCGTTCCAGCAGACAACTGTGGAAAGTGAAGGCCGTAATATTTGGAACAACTCCTCTTTGTAGAAAGCTAAGGGTGCCCTTAAAACACTAATCCCAGGGAAACAGGGAAAGGCTGATCATTTTGACCACAAAAGAGATCAGATCCAACCAGTTGAGTTTAATTAGAGTTTGAGATCTATTAGGAGTACTTAGCTGGGGTTCCTCCCCTCACCAGAAAATACCCTGTTTAGCCTGGCATGTCCCAGAGTTTGGATCATCTCATAGTCCAGATGACTTCCAGTGGTCATTCTGCATTAATTCCATACAAACATGACACAGGGAGGTTCAGAATTCAGGAATCTTCTGAGGATTTTATCTTTATTTTATTTTTTAAAAAAACTAAGCCAAGTTGCTAATCTTTTGAAAAAGCTTGCTTGAATTTTATATAATGAATGTTTTCTTATGTTTCAAAATCCAGAAGGGGGCAAAGTATGTTTCTAGAGGACAGATTCTGTGTAAATGTACAAAGAAAAAATAAATACTTTTTTTTTTTGGTGCTTTGCCCTTCTCCATTACCGGCCGAAGCAAACTGAGTTCACAGTCTGAGACACAATTTTTCTCACAAGTAGTTTTTTTTCTTTCTTTCTAGATGTGCCCTGATTTCTATTCTCATAATTCCTGGCCAGCATAAAGCTCAGCTTTAATACATCTAGAAGGGACCAAGTCAGAGCAACAAGTCTTACGTTTCATTAAACCACAAAGGATCTTAATTAACCTAATTTATTCAGGCTGCTAGATTCAACCAATTGTTTGTAGGCTTTTTGGAAGTGTTATTTTGTATTTTCCAGGGACTTTAAAGGCATGTGTGTCAATTTCACATTGCTGTTTCTCTTTTAAGTCTCTGCGAAATGCAAAATAATTTTTGCTACAGTTTGTACGCTGCACTTGTTTATAAACTATCTGGACCCAGAATACACAGAATAATAGATTTAAGATTTTTATTTTTTTAAAAAATAAAAACAACGTGAATTGCAACATACTTTGGATTACAAATAAGTACTCTGGCAGTGTGGCTCATGCCTTGAGCCACACTCCCAAAACTAAAGAGGGTTTATTTGAAGGTAATATTCTACGTCCGGCACTAATCTGGGCATAGAACGTTACCTTCAAATAAATCCTCTTTAGTTTTGGGAGTGTGGCTCAAGGCTCATGATTTAATTGGAGTAACTGCCGGAACCCTGACATAGTCAAATCATAAAACAGTATTCAGTACTGTTTTAACAAATCATCAAACCAATGAAGCAACAATATACTAGCAGAAGCAGATAAACTTTATGTTAAAACTAGGACATTCCCACGAAGATTGGAATAAAGGTGTTTATAAGAATATTCCCAATGCATTTGATAACTTCTAAATGGAAACTGCATCTTTCAACAATGTACTGGACCTCAGAAAACACTTAATAAATAAATATGTTTTAGGTAGTCTATAACTCATGGCCAGCATGAGAGGCCTTAGATCAGGTGGCCTAAATTCACTCTGCATCCACAGATATTACATTTGGCCCAACCCTACCATTGAGCAGATAAAGTCAACCATGGATGTTGGGGGACCAGCAACTTAAGAACTCTTAACTTGACTTAAGAGCACAACTGGGAGCAGAATTTCCATTGTTAAGTGAGGCAGTTGTTAAGTGATTCATGCCTGATTTTACTACTCTTTTGCCATGCTTGTTAAGTGAACCATTGCAGTTGTTAAGTGGAGTGATGTCATTAAGCAAATATGGCTTCCATCCGTGGACTTTGCTGGTGGGAAGCCAGCTGGGAAAGTCGCAAATTATGATCACAACAACCTGGGAAATTGCAACTGTTGTAAGTACCTGCTGATTGCCAAGCACCTGAATTTTAATCACATGACCATGGAGGTACTACAATGATCATAAGTGTGAGGCTCACTCATAAATGACTTTTTTTCAATGGTTGTAATTGAAGGAGTACCTGTAATAATAGCAATAACACTTAGACTTATATACCGCTTCACAGCGCTTCACAGTGCCCTCTCTAGCAGTTTACGGAGTCAGCATCTTGCCCCAAACAATCTGGGTCCTCATTTCGCTGACCTTGGAAGGATGGAAGGATAAGTCAACGTTGAGCCAGTCAGGATTGAACTACTGCTAGAGGGATTGCAGGATGAGCCTGCAAGGCGGCATTCTAACCCCTGTGCTAAAACAGTTCTTATGTCCCCATTCTTTCTGAGTCCCAGTCCTTGTTCTGTCTTGAAAGTTAGAGTCCAGGAATGGGATCAATGAATGAGTCCTGCCATTTATCAATCAAATTTGGCTTTCACGACAAGAGACATGTTGCTTCACACTGGCCATTACAACAATTAATTTCCAATTTGGCCTGAAATGAAGCAAATTCCTCTAAAAATTTACGTAGGCTTAGCATGATGGCTGGTTTGTTCGATGGGCGTCTTACTGATCTTGAGTATTCTTCAAAGTTGGATGACATCTCCAAATTACACCTGCCTCGGGGTATTTGTCTTCCTTTTTGACAGAGCTAAGAGACATTGAGAAGCAGTATGGAAATTCTTGGTTCCTTACAAGCTGAAAAGGACTTGCGGACACGGCGATGTGTATTTGATGGATGTGTGGCAATATACTGTAAAGGGGGAGTAGAACATACATAAACATATTGCCATGTGAAATATATATTTTTTAACCAGGATCTTTTCCCAGCTGTGTCTGAACTTCTATCCAGGATCATATCTATTTATGGAAAGTCTGTGATTCATTGCTTCTTTTTACTCGTGCATCAGTTTGAAAGCAGAGACATATATCCCCCCAGAGTGTGGGATGTGGGAGACAAAAGTGTAACAGTTTGAGATACTAAATCTTTTTAGATATTATAGTTTTATGCGGTCAGGCTTTCCACGTTTTGATAAGCTGATGAAAATTAAATAACTACGCCCAACTTTTGAAATGGAAACTCCCAGGGCCATTTAACCATAAGCTGCATGCTTCAATTTGTTAATTAGCTTGAAATTTTATATGACTATGTATGTATATATGAGTGTATTTTTGTTGTTCTTAAGATTAACAGAAGCCATAAAACTCATCCACTTCTTGCCTATACTACTCACTTTTTTTTAGAAAATTTGATCAAAGATATTTCTGGAGATCTTTTCAAAGCAAATTTGAAAGACTTTCTTGGAAGGCCTACACATGTCTGGATTTAGCCAACATGTTTAGCCACAAATCATAGTTTACAAAGCACAACGGCTTGGTCCCCCACAACATGGTAAAATGAAAGCAAACCACATGATGGATTAACCTAGAGGTAGGCAAGCTTTTTGTGATGGAGATGGGTAACTTGAAAGCTGTATTTTCCAGGGAGCATGTCAGTGACATGGTGATATTAGCCAAGGGGCAATGCTGAAGTGTCAACAGGAAATCAACATATTTGTGATAAAAGGTAACACAGCTTTAATACCTTATGTTAGAATACAGGTAGTCCTTGACTTGCAATCACAATTGAGCCCCCAATTTTTGTTGTCGAGTGAGACATTTGTTAAATAAATTTTGCCCTGGTTTTACGACCTTTTTGGTCACGGTTATCAAGCGAATCTGTCAACTAAAAAAATACTCCTTTGGCCAAAGTTATCAGAGCATAAGAAGATTATTGGAGAGCATGATGGATGACCCTTGGAGATGGATGTGTCCCATTGGAGAAGTCACATCCAGAGTCAAGGGGGAAATGTATGATGTAATTTAGTATTGGCTGCACCCAGCCACGTTCCAACATGGCAACCTCTAATAAATCAATTTTCTTTTCTCTGAGATGCAGCTAGTGACTTTTGATTTGAATGAGGGTGGATTTATTGGAGCCCTGACAGAATCACCGCAGGTGTTCAATTAGTAACATAGTCATTAAGTGAATCTGGCTCCCCATTGTCTCTGCTTGTCAGAAGGTCACAAAAAGTGATCACAGGACCCCAGGACACTGCAACCGTCATAAATATAAAACAGTTACCAAACATCTGAATTTTGACCACATGACCATGGTGTGTGTGTGTGTGTGTGTGTGTGTGTGTGTGTGTGTGTTGCAATGGTTGTATGTGTGAAAAATGATCATAAGTCCCTTTTTTCAGTACCATCGTAACTTCGATCAGTCACTAAATGAATGATTGTAAGTCAAGGATTACCTGTAAATGCGAAAGTTTGGTGATATGATCCTGGTGATATCCAGCTTGCTCTCTCTCATGTCTATCCTAGTAAAAAAAAATTCTGCTTACAGAACATCTGGACCAACGTCAAGATCAGAATATTTTCTTGCTGGAGCTGGGAAGATGGCTACGTTGGTCCGAAATCGAGGCAACAGTCTGCTGCACTTCTTCCTCTCTCTTAATATTCGGACATTTCAGCCCTCAACTGGACCCCGCTCTTTTAAAACGTTCCATGCTTTGTGGAGTGACCAGAAAGCAAAAGGTAAAATTAATGATCGAGTGAGGAAAAATACTTGTTGAAGTTAGTTAATGAAACGCAGTGAGACCCACTGTTGATAAAATGATGTAAAGCTAATCAAGACCACTGATAATACTGCTACCCTTCAAAAAGACCTCAACTATGTGTCAGAATGGTCCAACAAGTGGCAACTTCAAATCTCGACAAACAAATTCTCTGTCTTACATATCGGCAAAATAAATCAGAAAATAAAATACAAGCTGAATATTCTAGACCTTGTTGATGACCCTAACTTTGTCAAGGACCTTGGAGTACTCATCTCTAATGATCTAAGTGCTAGAGCCCACTGTAACTACATAGCTAAAAAGGCATTAAGAGTTGTTAACCTAATCCTGTGTAGCTTTTTCTCTGGTAATATCACACTACTAACTAGAGTATACAAAACATTTGCTAGACCAATACTTGAATACAGCTCATCAGTCTGGAACCTGCATTCCATATCGGATATTAATACAGTTGAGAAAGTCCAGAAATATTTCATGAGAAGAGTCTTCCACTCCTCTACTCGTAGCAGAATACCTTATGCCACCAGACTTGAAATTTTAGACCTAGACAACCTAGAACTACGCCGTCTTCCATTCAATCTAAGTATAGTACCTAAAATTATCTATTGCAATGTCCTACCTGTCAATGAATACTTCAGCTTCAACCACAACAATACAAGAGCACACAATAGATACAAACTCAAGGTAAACCGCACCAAACTTGATTGCAGGAAATACGAGTTCAGCAACAGAGTGGTCAATGTCTGGAATACTCTACCTGACTCTGTGGTTTCTTCCCCAAACCCCAAAAACTTTAACCTTGGACTGTTTACTATTGACCTCACCCCTTTCCTAAGAGGTCTGTAGGGGGTCTGCTTATTACTATCTGGATGTCATAAAGCAGACAGAGTAACTCCACAAAGCATCCACACAAAGTCTTTTTTATTGGTTCATCAGGCATCCATATCAACTTACATTTATGACGAGGTTCCTCTTAATGTCCAATCCTTTGCATATCTGAATTGTGGTGTAGAAAGATAATAAACTCTCATCCCCATGATGATTGAAGCAGCTGCATGGTATGGTGGATTCGGGCAAGAGTGAGGGAGCCTCCGCCAACCCAACAAGGGTCAATTTAGTGACCAATCAGGATTACAGATGTGGCCACATGACATGAACTACATTTCCCAGGATACCTTAACTACATTTACCACGATGCATTCCCTTAAGGGGACAGCTCCCAATTCCTAACTAACTTTCCCAATTCCCATTAACTCTAAACGGCCGCCAGCAACCACCAGACTTCCACTAAGATGGTCTACATGGGCATATGCCTCCGCAAAACCCTTTCCAACAACTTCCCAGTGCCCTTTGACACTGTGGAAGCAAGAGTACCACTCCAACCCTAAAAGGCCACCAGAAGTGACCACCAGACTTTCACCATTGGCACCAAGAGTACCTGTTCACCCTAAAAGGTCGCCAGAGGTGACCAACATGCCTACCGTCCCTGTCCTAATGTTTCTTTTTATTCATATCCATTTCATGTATTCATAACCATGTTTATACTTATACCTGTTATCTAATGACCAAATAAATAAATAAAATAAAATAAATAAAATGAAACTATCCCATTCCTAATAATGTATCATCAAAATATGAAAACTCAGCTGAGGACCATTTGGATCCTTCACTTTTATGCTGATTAAATTAAAAAGGACCAATCTAAGTGAGAAGTACTAAACCCACTTGAGAGGAAAGTTAATGGAAATCATTCATAATCAATAAAAAGAGGCTTTAGCTTCACCAAGCTCTCCGTCCATGGATGGCATTGTTTAGCCCAATGTAATTCAACTGAGAAAACAATTTGCAACCATTTTTGATTGAGCCCTGAAGCCAGTTTAGTCAAAGTGTGCTAAGAGCAGATCTCAAACTGTTCAGCAATTTCACTAAAGGTTTAGCTATGGAGATCTGTAGCTCTGGGACTTCAGGTTGCCAGTCACTGCTGTGGCAAAGCCCTCAAATTAGAAATGTATTTATGAAATAAATTTATATAGCTGCCCAATTCACACACAGTGATCCACATGCAAGAAGGGATTTCTGTGTTAGGATGCAGAATATTTGTAGGCTTCAGAGACAGAATGAAACATTCTTCAGGGGAAGAATGAAGTTTAGGGAAAGAAAAATGGAATAAACAGGAGTATATGGAAGAATTAGGTATCCAGTCCTCAACCATTCTACCTCCATTTAATTGCTATTATAAAAGTTAGCCTCTATTTGAAAAAAACTCTACCGAAAAGAATGCATCTGAGCTTCACTTGTAGGTTGAACCTTGGATTTTAATTTCAAGTTTCCCATTTTACTTGTTGCCATTGTGTAAGACCAGCCATAAAGCAACAATGGCATATTAAATATTGTTTACTCTTGCAAGAACAGTAGTTTAGATTTATTGTAGCCTGTTCCAGAAAATGATTGCCCAATGAGATAAAGTAAGCAAAGCAAAAGTCAACTTAAAACAGGGTTTAATTGCTAAAAAGCATAGTTTGGAAACAGGCTCTGGTGGATATGGAACTGAGAAATATTGGACAGGGCAATGTATAAACTGACTCATTTTCGACATGCAAAGGAGGTTATTGGAAATGTCACAGTGACTTTGTAATTGTAACAGAAAAGGGGGAAAAGTTATAACTTACAGTAATTAGTACTCAGCAGAAAGGTGCAGAGGAAGACAAGAAAAATGACATTAAATGTAAATTAAATCTGCCTTAGCTGAATTTATGGAATCCTAGCGTTGGAAAGAAATCTTGAGGCCAAGTCAGTCCAACAATGGTTAAGTGCAGAAATCCAAATTAAGTTCTCCTAACCATCTGCTACCAGCTGGAATGCATTTTCTGACTCTTGCCTTCTTTCTTAATGATCTCACTAAATGAATCAGAACACAGGGTTGGAAGGGACCTTGGAGGTCTTCTAGTCCATCCCCTTGTTCGAGCAGGAGACTCGACATACCGATGGCTGCCCAGTCTCTTCTTGATTAAGCAAAGCATTGATCACATGCAGCAAATATCAGCTCCAATTTGATGGTAAAATGCATTTGAAATGCCTTTCAAAGGATACAGTATTCGTGGTGAAATTCTCATCAGGGTGTTTCTCAGGATGGTGTTATCGCATTTACATAGGGATCAAAAGATCAGAGTATGTATGATTGCATGAAAGTTCTGTTTTAAGGCAGCATTCAGCATCTCTGGCTTCTCATCTATGCATCACATCCAGTGGTGGGATTCAACATTTTTTACTACCGGTTCTGTGGGTGTGGCTTGGCGGGCATGACATTGCTTGGTGGGCGTGGCAGGGGAAGGCTACTGCAAAATCCCATTCCCTCCCCACCCCGCTAACCTGCTTTCCAGCTCCGTTCTCCTCTGCAGGGCAACCAAAGAAGACCCAGACAATCAGCTGAGACTCAGGAGGAGGGAATAGATGGGGGCGGGGCCAGTCAGAGGTGGCATTTGCTGGTTCTCAGAACTACTCAAAATTTCCACTACCCATTCTCCAGAACTGGTCAAAACCTGCTGAATACCACCTCTGATCACATCCCAAGGTACATATAGCAAAGGACAATGAATCTCAGCATTTTCTTGGTGTTAGCTCAGGGTTGAACTGTGCGGTCCTTGGTGCTCTCTGAACTTGATTGTTGCTAACCTTTCATTACCCAGCTAGGTAACATCATCAGGGTTAGAAGTGAATAGGGCTTGCTTTCTTTTTATATATTAGTGGTTTGTCCTGTCAGTGTTTGTGGGAATGTTCTCAGTGTTTCCTCAGTCAGACTGTGGGTTACTATTGGATTGTTGGTCAAAAGACATACCATACAATTGGTCTACATTCCACTCAACAGCTTGGCCAGTAACCATCACCCAGTTAACAGGGAATTAACACCAAGATTAATGCTAGACCTATACTAGATGATGTTACCTAGTTGGGTAATGAACCCTCTGCAAGAAAACAAGGTCGCCACAAAATATGATCCAGGTTGACTGGAGTTCTGAACTGGCTGCATTCCGCAACACATTAAGCCAAAAGCGTAAAAAAGCTTAACGTATTGCACGAAGCCTGCCAACTACAGCTTTTTCAGGTGAGCATGACTTAAGATGATGGGTGAATCATCTTAGAAAGTAATATGTAACCCTGCTTTTATGTAATCAGTTTTTCTAAAGGTGTGGCTTTATATCTGCATAATGACTATATTTTCCTCTTGTTATAAATAATTGCAGTTAATTCAAACCAGGAGCGAGAAGGGAAACGAAAAAGGGGGAAAAAGTCCATCTCCTTTCTACATCGCTATTTGTTTCTTTGTTTTCCTTTTCCTGTCCCAAAAGCCAGTAGACTTGAAGTTGTCCCATCACTGCTTGGGGCTGATGCTGCACCTTTTTAAAACATGTAAACAGCTCGAAAGCTTGTGTAAGCCGAATCCCAGTCAAGTATTTTGCAAACCAAACTTTAATTTGTTGTTATTTTGGCATCTGCCTGTGTCTTTGTATGATCGTGTTAGTTGGCTATGGAAGTGCACTTTGACAGTGGAACATTTCATCTGTGGCCACTAACAAAACCCTCATACACTTCTATGCTACCTTGCTTGCTATGCTGTGATAGGGGTTCAGTACAGCTGTGTAGTGTGAGGGAAGGAAGCACGTTTTGAGAAGGTCATTGGAGCCAAATCAAAGCTACAAGTGAGTTTGTCTGTGGTTCATAGGAGCTGAAACACAGCAGGTTTGTGAAAAGCCATCTCTTGATCCTACCTGATATGGAGGCTAGCAGAAGCAAAGGACCTCAAAGAGTAAATTCAAATCCAGATTCTCGTTCTCCAGAACATTTACGGGTGTTATGATCATAATCCCTTTTGTTTCATGTTTTCCTTTTTTTTCTGCATCTGAAAATTTTCTCTAGCATGAGAATAAAAGATATCAGTTAAACTTATACAACACACTAAAGTATTGTTTGCATAATGTATGAAGCAGTAATAGAAAGAGAGAGAAAAGTATATTACTCCATCTTGCAGACTTTCTCCAAAGAATATAATGGAAGGATATGGTGGTATACCTGTTCTGCAGTAAATCATTGAGATTGCTGATTTAATGCAGTTCTAACTTTTAAAGCCTTCTTGGGTTTGGTCCTTGGATACTTCTTAACCTGTTCTGCCCTGTGTTACCTGCTTGATCATTGACAGTATCAACTTAGGAATATCTTTCAAACAAGCTAAAAAAGATGGTTTGATGGAGGTTTCTTCCATCTTTAAAATATTCCCCTCCCTGAGAAAATTCAATAGAGCTTCCTTGTTTTAGGCAAGGAAAAAACACAGGCATTTTTTTTAGCGTTTATACCTACAGAAATTGTAGAGCAGTGTTTATATTCCTGATTGGGATTTTTGCTCTGATTCTTTCACTTTTTTTAAAAAAAAAAGAAAATACTTATTATGTATTATGAGGTTTTACTGCTCAAAATTTATGCTGGAATTTTTCAGCGGTTATAATAATTTTATATTCATTAATTAAATACATAAATAAGTAAATATATTTGTAACCACCTTTTCCCCAACTGAAGCTTTCTAGATACTTTTGGTTTATTATTTTGATTTATTTTCTGTGCTTCTGCTTGACAATTCTAACATTCCCAGGCTTGAGAATTTGGGCTTAGACAACCTTGAACTATGACGCCTACGATTGGACTTAAGCCTAGCACACAAAATTATCTGCTACAATGTCCTACTAGTCAATGACTACTTCAGCTTCAACCGCAACAATACAAGAGCACACAACAGATACAAACTGCTCCAAACTTGATCGCAGAAAGTACAACTTCAGCAACAAAGTGGTCAATGCCTGGAATGCACTACCTGACTCTGTTGTTACATCCTCTAACCCCCACTCCTTTAATCTCAAACTATCCATTATTGACCTCACCCCATTCCTAAGAGGTCTGTAAGGGGCGTACATAAGTGCACCATCGTGCTTACTCTCCCTGTCCTATTGCCCCCATTTATTTGTACCTATTTCCTGTATTCACGCTCATGTTTTTATTTATACCTATTATCTTGTAAGCGATAGACAAATCAAATAAATGAATAAATAAATAAATAAATACTGAAGTTCATTGAGGTCATGTCTACTTTGGCTTCCTTCCTGCCTGCTTATCAATCTTTGAGTTGATGTGTCTGTTTCATACAGGAATCCGCTACCAAGAACTTGTGGTTGGCGTTCCTAAAGAAGTATATAAAAATGAAAAAAGAGTATCCCTCTCTCCCGCTGGTGTCCAAACTTTGGTGAAGCAAGGCTTCCATGTGAAAGTGGAGCATGGAGCAGGCGAAGAAGCCAAGTTCTCCGATGATCAGTACATAGAGGCGGGAGCCAAAATTGGGGACGTGAAAAGCGTGTTTGGATCCGATATCGTTCTAAAGGCAAGAATGAAATAAAACTGCCAGGTGTGGTAGGGAAGATTATTTAACTGCTGGATGGATGGGTGGATGGATGGATGGATGAATGGATGGATGGATGGACGGAGGGACAGGACTTTTGAACTTCTTCTTTGAGAACTGACACTGGGCAAGTTACATACTCTATTTTTACAAATAAAGTTGAAAAGGATGAGAGAGAGAGAGAGAGAGAGAGTTTAGTGTAATGGTTCAGGTGCTGGCCTAGAAACCAGGCGATGGTGAGTTTTAGTCCTGCCTTAGGCATGAAAGCCGGCTGGGTGGTTTTGGCCAATCAGAGGAAACTCTGAGTTAGGATTATCCCTTTATTACTCCAAGCAATCATGCAGTTCTCAATTAATATTTTAGCCTTACCCAGCCATGACAATTTTGTGAATAGTGGTATATGGCTTAACACAATATAGAAACCCAGGCAATTCAATAAACCACAGTTAAGCATAGCAGAGCAGAGCGTAATAGTTGAGTTCAAAATAATATTCAAATATTTGGCTGGCATTTACCAGCAATAAGAGTGAGAATATGGAACAAATGTTGAAATATGGGCCAGCAAAGAGGTATAAGTCTCAGGGATGTGAAGAATTGATCACAAAAATCCAAAGCGGAAATGAAATTTCTGCTAATTGCTGACCCAATAATTTTGATTTTAGTGGCTGCAAAGTGTAAAGTAAACAGGGATTGGATTCCTGGTTCAATAAATCATAATCAGTTGGGTTTTGAACCATAATTTAGACTATATGTTGTGGTTTGTGATCTATAATGAGGCCACATTATGAGCCTCAAGTGTATTAGAAAGGAAAACTGTAGCCTAGTCCTCGCTTTGGCGCATAGTTCATTTGCGCATGGAATTTTCTTTCTTTTAACCAAGCAGGGTAATATGACATTTATCTTCTCAAAGGTCAGAGCTCCAATTTTTAATGAAAAGTTGGGAATCCATGAGACCACCTTACTCAAGGAGAAAGCGGTCCTGGTCAGCTTTATCTATCCAGCACAGAATCCAGATCTCTTGGAGAAGCTTGCTCAGCGCAAAGCCACTGTCTTAGCAATGGATCAAGTGCCTCGGGTTACCATTGCCCAAGGATATGATGCCTTAAGCTCAATGGCCAACATTGCAGGGTGAGTCCACATTATCCTCTTTCTTCTCATTGTTCCTCAGTGCCCGTTTCACTCTATAAGAAATGGGCAGTTATTTGCTGGTGTTGGACATTTTTGGGGCAGAGCCATGGCATATAAATTTCCCTGGTTTGGGGGAAGGTACCGTATTAAGCTTGCATGTTTTTTAAGAATTATTTTAGCAACGAGGCTCCGGAGTTTTGTTTTGTTTTTCAATGAGCCCTGCTTCAAAAACAGCACAAAGCCTTCATTACTGATTTTTGGCAGTTGCTGTTGGATGAAGTTCCAGAAAACAGGGTGCAGAAAAGGTTGGGAGATATTTATTTATTGGCCTTAAAGGGCCCCTCAACTCAAACCGTAGCATACACAACACAAAGCAGTAGGACTCTACGCAGCACTGGAGCTTTGGTTTGTCCACTCATCTCTGTATATATAGTACTAGTTTATGTATGACAGTCAGTTTGGTGTAGTGGTTAAGGCATTGGGCTAGGAACCGGGAGATTGAGAGTTCTAGTACCACTGAAAGCACAAAGCCAGATGGGTGATCTTAGGCCAATAGATTCATTCTTGGCTTTAGGAAGGAGGCAATGGTAAACCACTTCCAAAATCTTGCCAAGAAAACTATAAGGACTTATCCAGGGAGTCACCAGAGGCTAAGAATGATTTGAAGCACACACACACACACACACACACACACAGGTATACATAAGCACAAGCACACGTTTATATATGATGTAGGGGCATGAGGAATGGGATTGTATAAAAATGAGACCAACTGTAACTGTGTGATAGAAGTCCCATCTTTTTCTACATGCATCAAAATCAGATGTTGATAGGTTTGGGGCTTCTACTGTGAGTCCCAGATGTTCTCTTGACTTCTTCTTTATTCCCTTCCCTTGCATCACCTCCCTAGGAACGGAGTTCTTTTTCTTGTCATCCTTGTTCAATTATAAGATACTACAATTTCATCTCCTCTGAGCTTAGAATAACGAATTTCTGGCATCTCAGATGTGGGAAACCTCAAGTGGGGTAATAGATAGATAGATAGATAGATAGATAGATAGATAGATAGATAGACAGACAGATATAAACCCAGTAGTGGAAATTGAGGCAATTGTGTTGGAAACATCCCAAAACACGGGAAATTCTCAATAGTCTTATTTCTTATATTTGGTTCTTACTTAACAGAGAGAGAAAAAGTTTAAGACGAATTAGAAAGGATAACAGTGGTGAACCAGAAGACCGTACTCCATCCAAATAGTTGCCGGGACCACAGAACTCTTGTTATTCTTTGGTTGCTTACAGTAGCTTCTCTGAGGCCAATTCTCTTTTGGCTGGAGCCCATGTTCTCCCAACTAGATATGGCTGTTAAGCCATCCATTGTGGAGTTAACATTGTTTTCTGCCCTGGAGCACCTATATCCATCTGTCTCATGGGTATTGAAATCTCGCGAGCACATTTAAGAGGACACCAAAATCAGATCAGAAGATCTCCAAATTTGAAAACATTATTGTAAGAGCGAGTAGTTGTGTTGGGGTTCTGGTGTGTGCCATATACCACTGCCAACCTTTAATTAGTATTTCATTTCATCCAAGGAAGACTAGGCTAACATAGGTTCTCTCCAGATATGCTTGGACAACAACTTCCAGAAATTCCAGCATTTTTGGAAGACGCTCAGTTGGAGAAGGTTGAGTTAAGTTATGCTAACAGTAACCACACAGTTCTTAAATACCACCTTAATAAAACAAACATTACACAATTCGACTTCATTATTCTTAAATCCAGAGCAGATTCAAAACAACTGAGTAATTAAATCATCTGGATGTATTAGTTTCCAGCCTAGTTCTGTCACATCTGTTCTGGAAGAGGCTTCATGGTCTTTTGATATAACTGTATCTCGTCTTGTTTGGTATCAACCCAAACTTGCTGAGAGATGGGTGGTTGATTCGAACATCTCTGACGTCTGCTGTTGCTCATGCCAAAACAAGACCAGGGGTTTTACTGCCTTTTGAAATGTCTTTCTTTCTGTGATTCACGTTCAAGTTATGGTTACTAAAGAAAATCAAATGAGAATTCCAGACGTCTCTTATAAACCCACCAACTATAACTGGGTTGAGTAATATGAACTAGATTCCACAGTATATCAAAACAATAGACGTCTTGTGACCTTAAAGATGAACAGATGCATTATGCGTGGGCCCTAGTGCACTTACACTTTTTGCCACTATAAATCAGTCTTTGGAAAACCATAAGACTCAGTGGCTGCCATGAGCTAATGTGATTGCTCTCTGGTTTCTGCCTTGAAATGTGTTTTTAGGTTTGGCATGAAACTCACATACCAACCTGGCTTTCTTTTTCCATGATGGTCTTTCATGCAGGCAAAACTCAGCTCATAGACAAATGAAAGGTTTTGTAAAAATAACACTGTACTAATTAGATCCTGTTTGAAGCAACAAGTCTCAAAGACAAATCTCCAAACTGCGCCATCATGACTCATATCCAGGGATGGGATTCAAATTTCTTAACAACTGGTTCTATGGGCATGGCCTAATTTGTGGGTGTGGCTTGGTGGTCATGTGACTGGGTGGGCATGGCTTGTATGTAAATATTGTAAATGTTTATGTAACTATTGAATTTTTTTTTTAAGAGCAACTTTTACCCCAAATCAAGCAAAGCAGGCGGGCAGATTGAATTGCTCACAGAATCACAGATTCACTCAGAGATCTATTTTTCTGAAATCTGCTACCTGAGTCTGCACTGAAAAATAGAAACTTCAGTCCTAAGGAAAGTTCAGCTCTGCTTTTAGATTAGCTAGAAAGCAATAAATCCAACGATTTCCTGCTTTCTAGCTAACCTAAATCTCCAGGCACAACAGAACAGCTGATGGTCAGGGGGAAAAAGGAAAAATAACAACTGACCAAAAATTAGGTTAATGCAGGCAAGTTGGATGGCGCACATACGAGGTAAGGAGTGAGTAGGTGGGGAGGGGTAAGGCCAGCCACGGGCATGATTTGTCGGTTCTCTGAACTGGGCAAAATTATAACAACTGTTCTAAAGAACTAGTCCGACCAGATAGAATCCTACCCCTGCTCATATCATATTTATACATATATATCATATCATATATTATGGACTATATCATATATATCATATAATATCATACTCAAATATCCTTGAACAGTCAATGGGGCAAGATGGATTTGCTTATCGACTCTGTGATTCACTTAAGAACTGACTTGCTTAATAGTCGTGGCAAAAAGATTGTAAAATTGGGCGCAATTCAGTCTTCAACCATTTTGCTTAGCAATGGGAATTCTGGTCATAAGTTGAGGACTACCTGCATGCAAAAGGAACAATTCCCTTCTTAAATTATTAATCTCCTTAGTCCTGCGTGCAACAAAGAAGTAAACATCATACTGATTTTCTGGAGATTGTTTATGTTGGATTTGTGATACGTGGGTATCTTGGGTTGTAAACTTTCTTTGCATGCTTTCAAAGATACCTTCCCTTCCTTGCTTCCAATCAAAATGTTTGCTTACTGCTGAAGAACAAAATGAGCTGTAATCATTTTGTTTTCTAATGCAAAACAAGTATCTTTCGCTAATTCATAACATCCAACATTCGGAGGGGAGGGAGGAAGGAACCTTTTAAGCCACAAAATGAATCCACTTTATTTTAATCTTGGAACATTCAAGATACACTAACCAGAATAGAGCCAGGTACGCAATAATGGCTCAAGCAAACATTCCAAAAACAAACATTGAGGAACGGGATGCTCAGCCTAAGAATGTAGGAATCTGCACTACAACTAAACAAAAAGATCCTTTTACCAAAAAAAAAAAAAATCTACTATGATGAACAGAGAAAAACATCCACCCCAATGAGCATAATGTAATTTGAGAGGTGGAGAAACCATTGACTATGGGCAGGTTTCTGGATTAGAAGATTCCCACCTCCACGCTGCTTGTTGTATACCCTCTGCTATCTTAGCGATTTCTTTCTTAATTTTGATGTATTTATTATCTTACTGTCCTAATCTGTTGTTTTATGGTAAGCCACCCAGAGTGGCAGGACTGCAAAGTGGGCAGCAAATTCATTTAATACATAAGCAAATAATAAATAAACAAATTTATTAAATCTATATGCTACTCCTCTCGCACTTTGAAGCAATTCTGGGCAGCTTATAATATAAGAAATGTCCTTTGATTAGGCATTTATTAGGGTGTAACAAGCAAAGGTATGAACTATAAGGACACGGTGATGATGATGATTTTGATATCTATCTATGGCTTCTCACCTAATAGATAAATGCCATTTTTGGTTTTTTGGTTTTACTGATAGATTATTTATTTGTTGGAGATGTTTGATTGCCATGACTTATCTAAGGAGTTTTATTTTGTTTATTTTTATTTGATTTGATTTGTCAATTGCTTACAAGATAATAAACATAAGTATAAACATGAGTAAGAATACAGGAAATAGGTATGAATAATAATGGGGACAATAGGACAGGGACGGGAGGCACGATGGGGCACTTATACATGCCCCTTACAGACCTCTTAGGAATGGGGTGAGGTCAATAGTGGTTAGTTTGAGGTTAAAGGAGTGGGGGTTAGAGGATGTAACAACAGAGTCAGGTAGTGCATTCCAGGCATTGACCACTCTGTTGTTGAAGTCGTACTTTCTGCAATCAAGTTTGGAGCGGTTAACATTGAGTTTGTATCTGTTGTGTGCTCTTGTATTGTTGCGATTGAAGCTGAAGTAGTCATTGACTGGTAGGACATTGTAGCAGATAATTTTGTGTACTACGCTTAAGTCCAACCGTAGGGGGCATAGTTCAAGGTTGTCCAAGCCCAAAATCTCAAGCCTGGTGGTGTAGGGTATTCTGTTGCGAGCAGAGGAGTGTAGTACTCTTCTTGTGAAATACTTCTGGATTCTCTCGATTGTATTAATGTTGGATATGCAGTGTGGATTCCAGACAGATGAGCTGTATTCAAGTATTGGTCTAGCAAAGGTTTTGTATAGCCTAGTTAGCAATTCAATATTTCCAGAGGAGAAGCTTTGTCAGATTAGATTTACAACTCTTAATACTTTTTTTGGCAATGCTGTTACAGTGAGCTCTGGCGCTTAGATCATTAGATATGAATACTCCGAGGTCCTTGACAGAGTGAGGGCCATCAATGAGGTCATATCCGCCCAGCTTGTATTCTATTTTTTCAATTTCTTTTTATTTTTTATTTTCTATTTTTTCTATTTTTTGTCTATTAGTCAATTGAGTCTGTTATTATTTATTTCAAATGCCTGCTGTGTTAGCAGCTCCAATGTTTTTCTCTTTTGTCCTTTTTCCCCCCCTAGGTACAAAGCTGTTGTTCTCGCGGCCAATCACTTTGGAAGGTTTTTTACTGGGCAAATCACTGCTGCAGGAAAAGTACCTCCTGCAAAGGTAGGGTTCATGACATGGTTTTCTGAAGCACACTATTACCTTTTGAAGCCATTTTAAAGAAAGTTGAAGAAAGATATTTCATTTCCTAAATAAGAGAGCTGTTATAGCTTCCCTTCCCTTCCCTTCCCTTCCCTTCCCTTCCCTTCCCTTCCATGTCTGTCTGTCTGTCTGTCTATCTATCTATCTATCTATCTATCTATCTATCTATCTATCTATCCATCCCTCCCTCCCTCCCTCCCTCCCTTCCTATAAAGTCAGATAGTATATGATGCACCGTTGTTTTCCTTTCTAGATGCTGATCATTGGTGGAGGGGTGGCTGGCTTGGCTGCAGCTGGAGCAGCGAAATCGATGGGAGCCATTGTTAGAGGATTTGATACCCGGTAGAGTAACTCCAATCCTCAGCCTGCCTCTGTTGTAAAGAAAAACAGGATACAAATCCTAAGGAAGCCCAAAGCATATTTTTCTGTCCTCGTTAACTCGTTGCCTGGAATGAACCATCCAGCTTTAATAGGGTTCAATCTAATGTTGATTATGAATTTCAAATATGTGTCTACTTTAATGCATATTAGTTTTACTTATCCTTCTTTGCAAGTTGTGAGCCTTCCAGACAGTTCCTCTGGGAGAAGGAACAGTGGGATATAAACTAAAAGTAGCAATAATAATGCTAGCTGAAAACCAGCAACCCGTTGCAAATTAAAGGAATTTTACAGTGCATCTGCTGGCACATTACTCAAAGGTCAGATGTGATATTTGGACTGAAAAGCAGTTATATGCTCTTGATCTCCGCTCTGAAAAGTATCCAAGCTAGTGATTGCTGTGAAATTCTCCTTGCTTTCAGCCCTCCAGCTTTGGAGCAGTTCAAATCCCTCGGTGCAGAACCTTTAGAAGTCAGCGTTGTGGAAACGGGAGAAGGTGTTGGAGGTTATGCGAAAGAAATGTCGAAGGAGTTCATAGAGGCAGAAATGGCCCTCTTTGCTAAACAGTGCAAAGAGGTGGACATTGTTATTAGTACAGCTCTTATTCCAGGTACACTACAACTTTATCCCCATTACAGATATTCCTTGATTTACAACTGCACTAAAAATGTGTCTTGTGACTGTTTTCCCACAGTTAAGAGTATCCCCATTGTCACGTCATTAAAATTCAGATGCCTAGCAACTGGTTCATATTTGCAATGTCCCGTGGGGCCATGCGATTCCCTTTTGTGACCTTCTGACAAGCAAAGTCAATGGGAAAGGCTGTAGTGGTGGTATTCTACTGGTTTGGCCCAGTTCTCCCGAGCCGGTAGCAGCGATGAGCAGTGGAGACCAAGCCAGTTCTCTCTGTGTGCTGTTGGGTCCACCCACCTGCCTGGGCTCCCATACTCACCTTTATCCACTGAATTTG
>NW_020769352.1:2410620-2432943 GCF_900518735.1 Pseudonaja textilis
ATCTATCTATCTATCTATCTATCTAATGGTATCTATCGGAATCTATCTATCTAACGGTATCTATCTGTCTAGTGATTATCTGTCTCTCTCTTATCTCTCTCCCTCTCTCTCTGTTTCTCTTTATCATAATAAGTTGGTTTTGCAGAACAAAGATATGGACATTTAATTATCTATATTTTATCCTGTACATATTCATTCATTCATTCATTCATTCATTCATTCATTCATTCATTCATTTATTTATTTAGTCATTAAATGTTTATGCTGCCCCTCTCCTCTACAAGGTGATTCACTACCTCACCTGCGATTTTAAAATGTTAAAAGTGTTTTTCTTGGTATTGAATTGATTTACATCTAGAATTTCCTCAGCATTCATGGGTTATGAGTCCAAGTGGTCAGTTGTATATGTGAATAGTCCAACCTAGATTGAATAGTCCAGGATAAAGGAGTAGGGAAAGGAAAGATAACACTGGGTTTAATTTAAATGAATGGGACACTGCTAATTTGCACAATTCCCATGTGGTTATTGTGTGTCTATCAATTCAATTTTGAGAAGCACAAGGGTTCACACCTCCAAATTTGCAAATCACTTACAATTAAAAGGAAAAAAAATCTGGTTGGTTCACCAGATTAGGGTTGTACTGTGTCAAAGAGTAATATAGGGCAGTCAACCTCATGCTGGCTCAGGAATTCTGGGAGTTGAAGTCCACAGGTGATAAAGTCATAGCTGCCCACATCTTCTCCAGATGTTGGACTACCAATAATAGCTGGAAAGCCCAAGTGCTATAGAGAAATTCATCTGGAAGTTGCCTCTTTGGAGAAGGCTAATATATAGGACCCAAAGAAGGTAACTACAGCTTGTTCTCATTGGATGTTGTTGAAATTCCTGTGTGGTCTGCCTCCTTTAACATTTTTCAGATGCTACAATAGGAGCCTTTTCCTCCAAAGCAAGTAACAAAATCAATGGGAACGTTGGAGCCGTTTTTCATTTTGTAATTCTTGGGACATTGTTCCTTGAAGGTTTGTTCAACCAACATTTTTGACATGTCTAAAACGTTATTTCTTGGCATTTCCACATCCGGAGGCCAAAGCATTCTGGCACAGACAACTTGGCAAAGTGAATTTTAACCAGACAAGTCAACATTTGGCAGGGAGGGGGGAGGAAGGAATGCGAATTGCATCCATTAAGTCTTCATATCCTTTCTTCCAATGTCTTGTTTTATTGTGAAGGTTAACACCCCAGAAACCAAAAGAGTGTCGAATCCCTTTTTGGAGGGGGGGAAAATGCTTTCTTAAGTATCCTAAAATGCTTGTTGTTTTCTTTAGGTCTGACATCAGTTTTAGGGTTGGGCCTTGTCTCCCCTAATTCTGCCTTTACCCAAATGGTGACAACTTTTGGTCTCGCTGGAATTGTGGGCTACCACACCGTTTGGGGTGTTACACCTGCTCTCCATTCACCTCTGATGTCAGTGACCAATGCAATTTCTGGTACGTCCAACCTTTGCTTTGCCGTTTTTTTTGTTTTAATACTTGGTGCAACCATGATTCTAGAGGAGCACTGTGAATAAAATGAAAACAAAGTTCCTTTCCCCTAAAAAATCTATCAGACAAGAAGGGCCACTTATCCATATCTTTCTTCTTGAATTTGGCAATTTTCTAGCTGCAGTGAATTCTCCGCTGTTTAATGTGTCTTATCTGTAGCCACTTGAAGATAGCTCTTATGTTCTAACATCAATGGATTTCTTTACATTAAAGTAAAAGGTAAAGGTTCCTCTGCACATATGTGCTAGTCATTTCTGGCTCTAGGGGTGGGGTGCTGATCTCTGTTACAAAGCCGAAGTGCCAGCGCTGTCCGAAGACATCTCTTTGGTCATGTGACTGGCATGACTAAACACCGAAGGTGCATGGAACACTGTCACCTTCCCACCAAAGTGGTCCCTATTTTTCTACTTGCATTTTTTACATGCTTTCAAACTGCTAGGTTGGCAAAAGCTGGGACAAGTAACAGGAACTCACTCCGTTATGCGGCACTAGGGATTCAAACCACCAAACTGCCAACCTTTCGATCAACATTACCAAGTCTTTAAAGAACATTTCAGGGAATCTGAGTTTGCTTCATCCTTGTGAGAGTTGATGATAGTTAAAAGATTTTGATGATTGTTTTTCTGTCCATGTTGTCTCATACAATCCCACCATGATTTTAGTGTTTGAAAAAAAAAAAACCAGCTAAAATTTACCATAACCAGTATCAATTGGGCTATGTCACTATTTTCATAAAACCTAGAGTTCCAATACTTAGTAATTACATTTTGTAATAATTGATAAGGGAAGTTGCTTGATTTTGCCTTAGATGTTATGGTTTGCAAACATGCCTTAGATTTTTAGATATTGTGTTAACAATTATGATTTATTCAATAAATCCTGATTAACCAAAGATGTGGCTTAGAATAAAAGTGTGAAACCAGATTTTGAAATAACAGATGCTTCAAAAATAAACCTGAAATAACTGTAATGTGGAATATTAAAATAGGTCCAAAGATCCAAGGATCAGAGGGCAAGAAAAGAAGTAACGAGACATTTCCTGACCGTGAGAACAATTGATCAGTAGAAGTTGTGGTTGCTCCATCACTGGAGGCTTTTAAAAAATATTAGACAGCTATTTCTACAGAATGGCATAGGGTCTGATCGGGGGTTGGACTAGAAGACCTTCAGCGTCCCTTCCAATTCTGTTATTCTGTCACCTATATTTGAGATTTGCTGAGGCCAATTTCAAGCATTAGATAATGAAGAAGCACTGTGACTTTAGCAGTTTGTGCAGCTTGGTTAGCAACATTCTATGGAATCCAACATTTTCCAAGGCTGCCTCTAGTCGACTAGCTTGGAATATGAGTTAAGAGCTGTTGACAATATGAGTAATCAAGCATGTTCAACCATAACAGGAAACATCTGCTATATGATAGAAGGTTTTTGAGCAAGGGATTGCAAACTCATCATCTCTTCACACTATCACAACAGGTTCTTTAATTTTCTCTCTCTTAGGACTCACTGCTGTGGGCGGCTTGGTGTTGATGGGGGGATCTTACTTACCTTCCAGTGTGCCTCAGACATTAGCTTTACTGGCTGCCTTTGTTTCCTCAGTCAATATTGCAGGTAATAATTCACAAAGTGCATGTTCACCATAGTGGCATAGTGGTTAGAATGCAATATTGCAGGCTAACTCACTGCCCACAGCCAGGAGTTCAATCCTGACTGGCTCAAGGTTGACTCAACCATCCATCTTTCCGAAGTCGGTAAAATGAAGATCCAGATTGTTGGGGCAATATGCTGTCTCTATAAATCACTTAGAGAGGGCTGTGTGAAGCCACTATGAACCAGTATATAAGTCTAAGTGCTATTGCTGTTTAGAATAAATATTTAAATAATAAATATTAAATAATTAAATATTAAATAATAAATATTTTTGCTTTGGCCATGGCTACCCAGTTCCAAAGCCAAGGGAGTTATCTTCTTTACTGTCCATGGACACCCTATTAGGAACTCCACACGATTGATTTCTAGCCCAAATTTGCCAGTTTGGTCTAGTGGTTAAAACACTAGGCTAGAAAGTGGGAGACTGTAAATTCTAGTCCTGCCTTAGCCATAAAATCTGACTGGGTGATGTTGAGCCAATCACCAGCAGATGAAAGCCAATGATTTTGGGCCAATCACTCTCTCTTTGTCCAACTCACCTCTTAGGGTTGTGGGGAAAATAGGAAGAGGAAGGTGTGTTGAATATGTTTGTCACCTGGAGTTAATTTGTAAAAATAATAAAGACAATTAATTAATTGTCCGGTATAAATTAATTCTTTGTTTCATCCTTCTGCTTCATCTTAACCAATTGCATTCCCCCTCCAAATAGGTGGCTTTCTAATTACCCAGAGGATGCTGGATATGTTTAAGCGTCCAACAGATCCACCTGAATACAATTACCTCTATCTTCTCCCTGGAACGGTCTTTGTTGGTGGATATGGTGCATCTCTTCTCAGTGGATACAGTATTGAGCAGGTCAGAAATCCAGGCCAGTTTTTAGACTCTCTTTGTTCAGAACCAAGTTAACAGATCAATACTGAAGAACAGAATAGAGTAGAATTCTTTATTGGCCACGTGTGATTGGACACACAAGGAATTTGTCTTGGTGCAAATGCTCTCAGTGTACATAAAAGAAAAGATACATTCATCAAGAGTCAAGAATCATAAGGTACAACACTTAATAATAGTCAAAGGGTACAATAAACAATCAAATTATACTAGGAAACAGTCAATAAAAATCGTAAGGATATAAAGTTACAGTCATACAGTCACAAGTGGAAGGGGATGGGTGATAAGGAGTGATGAGAAGATTAACAGTAATAGTAATGCAGACTTTGTAATAGTTGAACAGTGTTGAGGGAATTATTTGTTTAGCAGACTGATGGCGTTTGGGGAAAAACTGTCCTTGTGTCTAGTTGTTCTGGTGTGCAGTGCTCTAAAGCATCGTTTTAAGGGAAGGAGTTGAAACAGTTTATGTCCGGGATGTGAGGGGTCTGGAAATATTTTCACAGCCCTCTTTTTGACTCGTGCAGTATACAGGTCCTCCATGGAAGGCAGCTTCTCTGGAGAGAAAAGGTTTCTTGAGATTCGTTAGTACCAGTGATGCATATTTTTCAAGCAATGTAATGAAGAAAAGAAAACAGCTCGTTGGGTTCATGTGGTCCCTGAATTGTGTAAACAAATGCTTATAACAAACATAATAGGTGGGTCTCTGTTCTCAGCTTCTGCTTTCAGCACACAAGAAGAAAGCTAAACAGTCCCCCTGCCCTGCCCCGCACTCTTAATTTCTTGCTAGATGCAAAAAGGAAATCGACAACTTGGGCTGCTTGTGTGACAAAATTTATGGTAGGGGAGGCTAGCGAATAACAGAATAACAACAGAGCTGGAAAGGACCTTGGAGGTCTTCTAGTCCAACCCCCTGCCCAAGCAAGAGACCCTATAGCATTTCAGACAAATGGTTGTCCAATCTCTTCTTAAAAACTTCCAGTGTTGGAGCATTCACAACTTCTGGAGGCAAATTGTTCCACTGGTTAATTGTTCTGACTGTCAGGAAATATCTCCTTAGTTCTAGGTTGCTTCTCTCCTCTTTAGGGTCTCACAGAATTCTGCTCAATGGGAAGTCACTGGGAGACCAATAGCTCGCATTTCATTCCCCTGTGGGAGAATTGAGCATATCTATGAATAAGTAGACTTGTTTTATTATTGGTGAAAGAAAGCTCAGGGATGTATTGGTTGGAAACATGCAGAAGAGGCCTTCACCCTGCAGTGGATAGACAATGGCTAAAATGAGGATGAGGAGGTGGAGGAGGAGAGTTGTTTTATCTTTACACATTCAAGAGTTTTTAGTTCTGTATCTGAGGGTGAGGAACATTCAAGAATATGATGTTCCCAAACGCCATCACTCTGCTAAACAATAATTCCCTCAGTACTGTCCAATTATTTACAAAGTCTTCATTACTATTACTATTAAACTTCTCATCACTCCTTATCACCCATCCCCTCCCACTTATGACTGTATGACTGTAACTTTGTTGCCTATATCCTTATGATTTTTATTGACTGTTCCCTAGTATGATTCGATTGCTTATTGTACCCTTTGACTATTATTAAGTGTTGTACCTCAGGGGTCCCCAACCACCGGGCCGGGGACCGGTACCGGTCCGTGGAACATTTCCTACCGGGCCGCCGGTTTGCTGGGCGCCGCCATCTTGTTTGACGAGAAAGTGCTTCCGGGTGAGCTTTTCCGGTTGGAAAGTGGCGTTTGGGTCCTGAAGGAATCCTCGCGCTTTAGTTTCATCGAAGGGGGGGGGCTTTGAATGAAACTAAGGCACGAGGATTCCTTCAGCACCCAAGGCAAGGCGAGCCGAGCGACCGTCCCGAAGCCGTCCCGAAGCGAAGCCCATCGACAAAGGTACAAAGGAGGAGTTGAAGGTGGCGGGGAGAAGCGGGGGACGGCTGGCTGGCCAGTCGCTCGGCTCGCCTTGCCTTGTCATGCGTGCTGATGCCGGTACCAGGCCGCGGATCATTTTGTGATGCCGGTACCGGGCCGTGGCACAAAAAAGGTTGGGGGCCACTGTTGTACCTGATGATTCTTGACTCTTGATGAATGTATCTTTTCTTTTATGTACACTGAGAGCATTTGCACCAAGACAAATTCCTTCTATGTCCAGTCACACTTGGCCAATAAGGAATTCTATTCTATTCTATTCTATTCTATTCTATTCTATTCTATTCTATTCTATTCTATTCTATTCTATTCCATTCCATTCAAATTGTTGAAGAACATCTGTAATCAACAAGGGTGTGTGTGATTGCCTGCAGTTCTTTTCATGTCTGTTCAGCACCCACTGGGAAGACCAGATGAAGATGATGATGATGATGATGATTATCATCATCCATTCAGTTGTGTCCAACTCTTGGCGATGCTATGGACTAAGTTTCTCCACATCTTCTGATATTGCACTACTTCTTTGAGATCTATGCTCTGGCTGGTTTCAGCTTTGATGGTATTGGAAGACCAGAACAGAAAATCAACTCCCCAGGAAGCTTAAAACTAATTTAATTGAGAAGGGCTACAATAACAGAATCTTGCAGGTCTCGTTGTGCTGTACCTCCTACCCCTTCTTATGCTCCACTGAATCAAGAAAGTGTCTCCTTGAGCTGCCTTCAAATATTATCTCATTGCACTGGATGTAAAAGAAATGCTTCAGCCCCCTTTGCTTAGGTTCTTGCATATTTCCATCAAGATCATCCTCCTCATCCTCCACCACAGCAAAGAATTAATTGCCTTCTCTGCTGAGTCCAAGAGTGCATTTCAAAAATGGGTTGTGCTACAAGCTAAAATCGGCTAAGACAAAACTAAACAGAATTTAAATTAGATTAAATACAGCATAATCACTCCCACATGTACTTAATATTCACCTCCCCCCGCTGTTATATTAAAGTTATAATCCATGGACAACTGTTGAAGGAGCTCTCAGGAGGCTACACTCATTGCTTTGATTGTTTGGATTCAACCTTGGAGCCATTGAGTGTCAACCTCCAATTTAGGGGCCACACTTGGTTCAGAGAAACTTGGCAAACTCCTGTATGTCCCATGATCTTGCATGAGGAATAGTAGTTGATAAAAATGTCTCCCAGCAAACACACATGAGTTTTTTGGTCTTTCTGTCCCCTTTAAATGTTTTTTAGCTATTCTCCAAATTCAGGATATGTCATCCCACCCATGACTGTGCCTTTTGTATAGAAATAAAGCGTGGAATGAGGAAAGCGGGGTTAAATGGGATTAAACAGATTTACAACAGTTCATAGATAGAATAGATAGAATTCTTTATTGGCCAAGTGTGATTGGACACACAAGGAATTTGTCTTGGTGCAGAGGCTCTCAGTATACATAAAAGGAAAGAAAAGATACAAGAGTCATCGGGTACAACACTTAATAATAGTCATAAGCAATCAAATCACACTAGGAAACACTCATAAGGATACAAGCAACAAAGTTACAGTTATAGTCACAAGTGAGAGGAGGTGGGTGATAAGGAGTGGTGAGAAGATTAATAGTAATAGTAATGCAGACTTTGTAAATAGTTGGACAGTGTTGAGGGAATTATTTGTGATGGCGTTCGGGAAAAAACTGCCCGTGGTGACCCGTAGTCTCTCAAAATAACCCAAAACCCAAAACATATATTACAGTCCGATAAGGCCTTCAACTTAACTTCACTGTTTTATTAGGCACAGTTTAAAGTCACAAAAGTAAATAATGAGGCAAACAGAAAACCAAAACAAACTGCATTGATGAGAGTTCCGAAGCAAGCCAAGATAACTAATCATAAACTCCAGGAAAATAATTGAGGAGAGTCCATGGGAAGAATGCCAGCACAGATAAACCTCTTTCAAGGTGAACACTAAAATTGACTCCTGCAAATTCTAACTGTGCAGTTGCAAACTTATATACATTGCTCCCACCTGCAAGCCACGAGGAGGATCGTGGTAATCTCCTCTTGAGTAGACCTTGCTTTTCCCTGATCCTCTCCTCCCTGCATGACCTAGGATGGAGAGGGGATGGGCCTGGATCCTCCTCTGACTGCTCAGCTGGTCTCTGCCCTTCCCCAGCCTCCTCTACCATCTCTGGAGCCACACTCCCACTTCCTGTTGGCTGTTCCTCCTCTTCCTCAGAGTCAGTCTCCACCAGGGGCATGACACTGTCCTTGTGTCTAGTTGTTCTGGGGTGCAGTCCTCTATAGAGTCGTTTTGTGGGTGGGAGTTGAAACAGTTTATGTCCAGGATGTGAGGGGGTCTGTAAATATTTGCATTTAGTGACCGTTCAAAGTTACACTGTCAGTGATGTCACTAGACCAGCGGCAAGAAAGTTCGTAAAACGGGACAGAATTCACTTAACAACAGAAATTTTGTGTTCAATTGTGGTCGTAAGTTGAGGAATACCTGTACATCCCATAGGTTTAAAGCAGCCTTTCCCGGCTGGCTAGGAATTTTGGCAGTTCAAGTTTCTAGCACTCTTGGAGGACAGCAGGAGGCATCAGTTACTTTTTAGGAAGTCTTGATTGGTGGCCTTGAACTAGGGTTTTGTGTTCATGTGTGTTTTGCAGCCTAGTTTCAGGCCTTTCTGAAGTTTGAGAGATAGAATTTTGGGTTTCCAAACTCAGATGTAATTTTGTATTTATGTACGAATTTTGCTCGTAGGGTACATTAGATAACGGACTCCATTCCCCTTCCTCTCTGTATTGGTTTCGATCAGGAGACCTTGAGATTTTTAATACATACACATGTGTGTGCTTGCACTCCTCCCTTGGTGTGTACTGATTTAGAGTTTTCACTTTGGGGTTTGCTGTCTGACTTTCCCCAATGTCCTGTGTGGATGTGTTTGGAGTTTCATTGCCAGTCTGGTAAATTTATTTCGAGCCTGCCGGTAATGCAAGACCATTCTGATTTGAGATAAAGCAACCCCTGCTAATCAAACCCAGTTAGAAGCACCACATGTTACATATAAAGGCACGGTCGTGCCAGGTTTTCAAAGCATCTTGCTATGCATCAAAACCTTAAAAAAAAATCAAAGTAGGAATTAAATAATGGGCTGAGATGATCTCACAGCGCTGTTATTTTCAAAATGCATTTGAATTAGTGGTCTGCAGTTCTTCTGTACATCGAATGAGGGTGAAAACTTAAAAAAAACTTGCAGCAGGAGAGGCAGAATAAATCTAGCAAGAACAGCTTTACTATGTCACTTAAATTTATAGCTAATTACTTTATCTGTAGCTACCCTTTGCCAGGCAGAGTGCTGTACAACAGATAGAGCTAAATGATTTTTCCACTTTACTCACATGCAAGTTTCAATTCGTTTTGAACTTATAATAAGTGAATGAATGAATAAATAAATAAATAAGTTTCAACTTATTCTCCAAAGCACCAGAGGGCAGAACAGATAACAGATAATCAGAGTTGGAAGGGACCTTGTAGGTCATCTAGTCTAACCCCCCACCCAAGTGGGAGACCCTAGACCATTTCCGACAAATGGCAGCCCAATCTCTTCTTGAAAGCTTCCAGTGATGAAGCTCCCACAATTTCCGAAGGCAACTTCTGTTCCATGGGCTGATTGTTTTCACTGTCAGAAAGTTTCTCCTTGTTTCCAGGTTAAATCTCTCCTTGTTCAGCTTCCATCCATTATTCCTTGTCTGCCCTTCAGGTGCCTTGGAAAATAGCTTGCTCTCCCTCCTCTCTGTGGCAGCCAAGAAACAAGGGATGGAAACTAATCAAGGAGAGAAGCAACCTGGAATTAAGGAGAAACTTCCTAATAGGGAGGACAATTAACCAGAGGAACAGCTTTGCCTTCAGAAGTTGTGGGTGCTCAATCACTGGAGGTTTTTAAGAAGAGATTGGACAGCCACTTGTCTGGAATGGAATAGGGTCTTCTGCCAGAGCAGTGGGTTGGACTAGAAGACCTCCAAGGTCCCTCCCACCTCTATTACTATATTCCTTTGCATAAAACTTTGAAGGTTTATCCAGGAAGATTTTGAAAAGCAGAGAAGGGGAAAGGCAAGAATGTTTATTTAGAGAAGCAAACAGAGCATTCAGATACAGGCAGTCCTTGACTTACAGCCACAATTGAGCTCAAAATTTCTGTTGCTAAATAAGACAGTTGTTAAGGGAGTTTTGCCCCATTTTAAGACCTTTCTTAGCAATAGCACTTAGCAATAGCACTTAGACTTATGTACCGCTTTACAGTGCTTTTACACTCCTCTCTAAGCAGTTTGCAGAGTCAGCCTATTGCCCCCAACAATCTGAGTCCTCGTTTTAATGACCTCGGAAGGATGGAAGGCTGAATAAACCTTGAGCCTGGTGGGATTTGAACTGCCGAATTGCAGGCAGCTGGTTGCAGCAGAAATAGCTTGCAGTACTGCACTTTAAACACTGTGGCACAGAGGCTCCTCACTCACTTCTTGCCAGTGATTCTGTCATGCCCCTGATGGAATCTGATTCTGAGGGGGAGGTCGAACAGTTGACGGGGAGTGGGAGTGTGGCTCTGGTGGCTGTGAAGGAAACTGAGGAACGGCACAGTCCGACTGGGAATTCACCCAGGCCCATCCCCTCTTCATCCTAGGGCACACAGGGAGGAAAGGATAAGGGAGCAATGTGGGTTAGAGGGGAGAAAAAGGCCCTGATTCCCTTCATTAGCTGCAGCTGGGAAAACAGGATAGAAAGGGTGTTTGTGCACAGCACCTTGCTGGAAGCAAAGCATGCATTATCTTTGTTTGTTACGTCTTATCTGGGTTCTGGCGTCCTCCCAACTGTGTGTGTTTCATTATCTTTTGGAAGTCTGCAATTCCTTATCCTGCCCTGTCTCGTTAATTGCTGCAGCTGTGGTTTGTGTTGGTTTTTATTTATAATTTAGATGTACTTTTGGTTCAGACTGAATTTCTTCCCTTTAAAAACTGTTCTTGGGAGTTTTTTTTCCAGCCGATGATAACTGGACATTGGGGGCCAAGTTGGAGGTATTAAAGGGACTTCATCTACTTTTGTGACTTTGTTGCTTTTGTGCCACGCCCCGGGTCATCACAGATTCATGATGGGTTTGTTTTTTTTCAAGTTTATGACTTGCAGCATCCCCACCGTCACTTGACCAAAATTCAGATGCTTGGCAACTGGCCATGTATTTATGACCATTGCAGTGTCCTGTGGGGTCATGTGATCCCCTTTTGTGACCTTCTGACCAGCAAAGTCAACAGGGAAGGTAGATTCACTTTACAAGCGTGCAACGAAGTCAACAATTGCAGTGATTCCCTGAACAACTGTGCCCACCCCGCAAAAAAAGATCTTAAACTCTTGCAAAATTCATTGAACAAACATCTCACTTAGCAACAGACATTTGGGTATGAATAGTGGTTGTAAAGTCAAGGACTACCTGTCCTTGCTCACAGTTTGGTGCAGGGAGATAAGATGACAAGTGAAGCCAAAGCCAACTTTTCCCCCTTACAACCTTTGCTTCTCTTCCTCTGCAGATGATGTACCTGGGCTCTGGCCTCTGCTGTGTGGGGGCCCTTGCTGGCTTATCTAGTCAGAGCACTTCACGGCTTGGCAACGCCCTTGGGATGATCGGTGTCGCTGCTGGCATTGCCGCTACATTGGGCAGTTTGAAACCTTCACCAGAAGTACTGGCCCAGATGTCCACAGCCATGGCCTTGGGAGGCACCATGGGTGAGCCTTTAAACAAGTGGTTTTGAAACCCTGTCCTGGGAAAATCTGGTATCCCTAGAATCCTGGTCATGCATCTTCAAAGAGAAGATAACCCTAGTGACTAAGATGCTCCCAAACACATGTATGCAATCTTTCCAACAGAATACAAATTCAGAGAAAGGTGTTTTCTAGGATGATTTCTGATTTAGTTGTCACTGGAGAAGCCCAAGTAATATCTCACCTCTGAACTCAATGCAGGTGTCAGCGTTCCAGCAACCCTCCATTCCAACCAATAACTCCGAGACTGACATCTCTCAAAAGTTCCTTTTATTTGGATAGTAACTGGTACATCTGTGGAATCCTGAATCTGAAAGTTTTGGGCTTCCTTGCAAAAGTAAAAAGTACAAATCCACCCCCTATACCCAGCACCATATCCCGTAGTCCAATCACCATCCATCCCAAAGTAAGACTTTATTTTCATTATGCGCAACACTACATGACCTTGAACCAGCAAAAGAATTTTATTTTGTCTAACTAGATATACTCAAATGAATTCCCCCCTCCCACTTTCCCAGGCTCGATTGTGGCTGCGTGGGAGCATCGGATCTCAATGTGGCTTCCAAAGCTGACAGCAGGTAGATCATAGATGGATCACCTTGTCAAGCAGGAACTCACTTTAGGCAAAGGAACCACATTATTGATGCTACCTGGGAGAAGCATAGCTATCACAAAGACCAACTGGTATCAATTCCCCTCACTGCAGTAGCACAATTAATTATCTGAATATGAAATGAATTGGAACCTGATTGCAGTGGAATCTCCAGCTAGACTGGAGGGAGGCGTTAAGGGGGAGACAGGTTTAGAGTCTTTGCACTGCAGGAAGCAGCACAGGCTTGACTTCCTCCAGAATCTTCAAAGCCCTATCTGAAGGGAATGCAGTCAGTCTGGCAAAATGCTTGTAACATAGATGACCAGCGATAAAATTTTTGCTTTGGTCTATTCACAAGTGTTTCTGGTTGCTTGCACCTGACACTGATATTTGCAAAAGAGAGTCCTAATAGACATCTGCTGAAATATGAGCCAGCGGTGTGTTCGGCTGCCAAAAATGCCAATGCGGTCCTAGGCTGCATTAACAAAGGGATAGAATCAAGATCATGTGAAGTGTTAGTATTGCTTTATACTGCCTTGTTAAATCACACTTGGAATATTGCATCTAGTTTTGTTCCCTATGGAATAAAAAAAATGTTAAGATGCTGGAAAGAGTGCAGAAAAGGGCAAGAAAGATGATTAGGAGGCTGGAGGCTAAAACATTTATTTATTTATTTATTTGTCAAGTGATTATAAGATAACAGGTATAAGTATAAACATAGTTATGAATACATGAAATGGATACATATAAGAAAAATAAAAAGAAACAATAGAACAGGGACGGTAGTCATGTTAGTGCGCTTATGCACGTCCCCTACAGACCTCTTAGGAAAGGGGTGAGGTCAATAGTAGACAGTCTAAGGTTAAAGTTTTTGAGGTTTGGGGAAGAAACCACAGAGTCAGGTTGAGTATTCCAGACATTGACCACTCTGTTGCTGAAGTCGTATTTCCTGCAATCAAGTTTGGTGCGGTTAACCTTGAGTTTGTATCTATTGTGTGCTCTTGTGTTGTTATGGTTGAAGCTGAAGTATTCATTGACTGGAACGACATTACAATGTATGATTTTATATACTATACTTAGATCAGACCGAAGGCGGCGTAGTTCTAGCTTTTTTAAGGTCTAGAATTTCACCTCTGGTGGCATAAGGTATGGTGCAACGAGTAGAGGAGTGGAGAACATAGGAAGACCAGTTGAAGGAATTGAGGTATGTCTAATCCAGTGAAAAGAAGGACTAGGGGTGACATGATAGCAGTGTTCCAATATCTCAGGGGCTGCCCCAAGGAAGATGGGGTCACCCTACTCTTCAAAGCACCTGAAGGCAGAACAAGAAGCAATGGATGGAAACTAATCAAGGAGAGAACCAATCTAGAATTAAGGAGAATTTTCCTGACAGTCAGAACAATTAACCAGTGGAATACCTTGACTTCAGAAGTTGTGAGAGCTCCATCACTGGAGCTTTTAAAGAATACTATTTATACCATTTATCTGAAATGGTATCGACTAGAGCAGGGGTCTCCAACCTTGGCCACTTGAAGCCTGGAGGACTTCAACTCCCAGAATTCCCCAGCCAGCAAAGTCCTCCAGGCTTCAAGTGGCCAAGGTTGGAGACCCCTGGACTAGAGTGTCTTGTTTAAGCAGAAGGACACCCAGGGTCCCTTGCAATGCTTTTATTCTTTTCTTTTAAGGAATACTGGGTGACCCTTGGATTCCTTTACAAGATTGCTCATGGGGTTTATAAGATGATCTTGATGCCCTGGCATCTAGTGCTGCATTTGGGGGTCATAAGTTACGTTTAATTCCAAGAGGTGGAGCTCTTGAGTAAGAATGAAGCACTGCAGTGTACATAGTAAATGTAGGAAACATTTCATCTGGAACCAACTGTGCCAGCTCACTGCTACCATGCAAAGTGGTTTTCACGTCCGTAATGTTTATTCACAAATGTCATGTTGCTTCCTTCTTTTCAATTTCTCTCGGTGCCCTCATTTACGCCAGCAGGGTTTGCAAATTAACATGAAACAGGGAGGGTGCAGGGCGAAGAGGGATCTGCTCTGCTCACAGAATCCAAACTCTTGTAAACATGCTCTGAAACGGATTTGTGTGAAATCTTATTTTAGTCCCCCACTGGCATCAACAAGTGGAAAATCAGGTTTTCCAGCTTGCTTGCTTGCTTATTTATTTCTAAAAACAATCTACCACCTTGCATTTAAAAAAACAAAAGCAGTTCGCAGTTTTTAAAGCGTTGGGCAATCGGACGCAACGTAAAAGCATAAAAGCGAGGAGGCTCATGATTTATTTAAATGTCTTGGGAAATCTGAATAAAGCTGGGTTAAAGATTATCCCACTGGGCAAGCTGTCTAAAATGGGGAAGAGCACCTCTGTCCAGGGGTGTGAAACATTTGATAACAACATGAAGATTTGTTGTGCGGTTTTCTTCTTTGTTGTGCTTTCTGTATATATGGATAATTCTTCCACATGAAATAGATCTCTGGGTCAGTATTGCATTTCCTCCTCAATCAACTCAGCAAAATTAACTGGTTCCTTTTAAAGTCATCTGAGAAATGAAATTATGTGGAAAAGTAGACAGGAAGTTTGAAGTCACAGAACGGTGGATATGTTCATAAAGAAGAAGCTGAGTCAGAATTGCCTAGCTACACTTCCAAGCCATGCATGATTTTTCTTTTAAAAAAAATGTTTGGGTAAAAGAAAAATTTGACCTGCATTTGTTAGCGTTATAATGGCTGCCATGAAAATGAGCTTAGTAGGTCCAAAGGTGCGTGAGGAATTATGCAGTGAAAATATTTCTCTTTCAGTTGAACAAAACAAATAGATCAAGTGAATGGAACATCAGTCTTTGCAGGATTGGGTCACCAGATCACCTCTGGCATGGCTCACAGTTCCAAGCAGTCAAATGAACTCTGTGCCAAAATTTGAATCAGCCCCCCAAACAGCAATAGCACTTAGACTTATATACCGCTTTGCAGTGCTTTTCAGCCTTCTCTAAGCGGTTTTACAGTCAGCCTCTTGCCCCCAACAATCTGGGTCCTAATTTTACCGACCTCAGAAGGATGGAAGGCTGAGTCAACATTGAGCAGGTGAGAATTGAACTCTGACAGTTGGCAGAGTTAACCTGCAATACTGCATTCTAACCACTGCGCCACCACAGCTCAAAAACCAAGAAAGACATGTAGAGTTAATTGCGAACAGTTTCTTTTACTGCTCCTCACCTATAGACAGAAATTTTGCCAAACTGAAGCAACTACGTGCATCATTATCAAAGATAGACTCTGAGAATTGCTAAGGAGGAATCCTCTTCTTCCCAACCAAATTATCTAAACTTCAGGGTGTCTTGCTCCTCTAGAATGCAGCCCCTCCCTCTTGGGAATCCAGACTACAACCCACCACAGGTTTATAAATCTAGAAGGAGGACTTTCACACCAATTGTGGAAGATACATAACAGGAGAAAGTGGGCATTATTATTTATGTCAATGGCTTTTACTCTGTGTACTTTTAGAGAATGGTTTCTGTAGAAGCCTAGTGGATGAGGAACTCTTAACGTGTTGCAGACCATAATAGTAACTAGGACAAAAGCTAGGGACCCGCCTTCCACCACCCCACCAACCTTTTCCCTTGTTTTCAACCTTTGCACGAAAATAAGGGACTCCTATTTTCTACTTGAACTCTGTAATGCTAGAGAATTTAATCATGAACCTTGAAGGAGCCCTAAAATGAGACCAGAATATACAAGTCCTGTCTTTTTTTTTTCTTAACTTCAAAAGGGAGAGAACTTAAGGTCCGTATTTTACTCTCTTTTGATACAGGCTCAAGAGAATGATGAAGCATAAAAATCAATGTGTTTTCACCTTGGATCTCAACTGCTTTCTTTTGCAGGTCTCACAATTGCAAAACGTATCGAGATCTCTGACCTCCCACAACTGGTTGCTGCCTTTCACAGCCTGGTTGGTTTGGCAGCCGTTTTGACCTGCATTGCTGAGTACATGATAGAATATCCCCACCTTGATTTACATCCATCCGCCAGCGTTCTCAAAACCGTGGCCTACCTGGGCACTTACATTGGAGGTATAACCTTCAGTGGCTCTTTGGTAGCCTATGGAAAACTGCAAGGTATGTCCCTTCATGGTCAGGATACATTAATTTTTTTTTTTTATCATGTCTGCAGAACTCAGTCTAATGACACCAATGGCTTTTTAAGAGATAGGAATTCTATTCATACTGAATTTCCATAAAAGTTGGTGCCAGACTTTTAAAAAATAACACCCACAAACTTCTTGAAACAACTTTGACTTGATCTCAAGATCTGATGAATAGTAGACTCTGTATCACAGTATTAGCCAATATATTATATGGCTCATACAGACCAGAGGACCTTTTATGGTATAGTCCACTCGACCTCAGCCAGTCTCAAAAGATGCCTTTCCAAAAGGTGACTGGACTTTCTAGGTTTTTTCCCTTGAAAAAACTTCTCATCCAAGAAGCTTCTTTAATATTTGAAAAGCAAAACCTTTTTGAGGAAAAAAAAAAAAACCCAAGAAAGTCCAGTTAACTTTTGGAAAAGCACTTTTGGGACAACCATGACCTGGATGATTGAGAATCTCCATGGACATTCACTACGTACAAGTTGGATTGACAAAATCAGAAATGAGGAGGTGATAAGCTACCTGGGAAAGCCAAGGGACATCATCAAAACCATGAAAAATCGAAAGTTAGAGTATTTTGGACATGGGATGCGACACCCAGAAAAACACAGCATACTTTATTATTCATTCATTCATTCATTCATTCATTCATTTATTTATTTATTTATTTATTTTGTCAAACATTTGCAATATAATAGAAATAGGAATAAACATAAGTATAAATAAATTGGGGACAACAGGACAGAGATGGTAGGCACGATTGTGCGATTATGTACGTCCTTCACAGACCTCTTAGGAATGAGGTGAGGTCAATAGAGGTTAGTTTGAAGGTAAAGGAATGGGGGTTTGAGCAGGTGACTACAGAATCAGGTAGTGAGTTCCAGACATTGATCACTCTCTTGCTGAAATCGTACTTTCTACAATCAAGTACTTAATTAAATAATTAAGTGCTTCATTTAATCCTCCAAGGAAAGATTGACGGCAAATGAAGGTCCAGGCAAAAGAAGAACCCCAATGACTTCAAAATCTAAGGAACTGGTTTGGACAAAACTCAGCAGCACTTTTTCATGTGGCTGTTGATAAAAATAGGATCGCCAACATGATTGCCAATGTCCGGTGATGGATATGGCACAAGATGAAGAAGAATAGACATTCACCCTCGGCAATATTAAGATGTGTGAACTTCAATTCCCAGAATTCCCTAGCCAATTGAGGTCCATACATCTTAAAGCTGCTGAGGTTGAAAAAGACTGCTATGGTGGATCCAGTGTTAATAATGTTAGTTTGGATTATCGTTAGTTTGAAGACCTCCTAGCCAGTTTTAGTCCAGCCCGTCCCCATGACACCACAATGGGTCTCTTCCTGCCCAAGTCAATTCTTAATTTCTGTCCGTTGGGCAAGTGAGAGGACATGATACTGATGGAAAGAAATGGCCTTCCCCCTATCTTCAGCCCACCCCACCCTGAGAGTTAATGAACCGCTGACTTTATACATTGCATCTCGTTTCTTTCTAGGTCTGCTGAACTCTGCTCCTCTTCTCCTGCCTGGCCGTCATTATTTGAATGCTGGACTGTTGGCAGCTTCAGTAGGAGGCATGATTTATTTTATGTTAGACTCCAGCTATACAGGAGGCATGGCCAGCCTTCTTGGAGTTTCTGGGCTCTCCTCGATAATGGTAGGGGTCAAAAAACTTTACTCCTCATTCCTTTAAATTGGGCAGATGAAAAACTGGAGATGTACTGATGGCCGAGTCACAGCCAGCCCAAGAATAGGGTCTGGCAAGAGCTGGAACCTTCCTGAACAGTGGTAGGCAACTTGCTATGCAGAGTAGGGCCATATTGATACTTGCCTTGAAGCTCATAAGACGTTGTAGTTCTTCCCAATTTTATTTCCTTCTTTCTTATAGACTGTTTTAATTCAAAATGACAGGGGGGATTCTGCGTCTTTTTTATTTCAAAGAATATCCCTGGGCCTCACATAAACACCATAAGCGCTCTTAGAAAATAAACATGGCAATGACTTTAGCCTGGTCTACTGGCTTAGAAGCAAAGTTGGAAGATGGTTGAGAGCAAATCGATGTCTTCCTTCTGGTTTTCTGCAAAACTATGCCCAGAATATATGTTGGACACTCAAAAGAGAGATTACCTGCTGAAGCCTATCTAGAATGTGTTTGAAACTCACAGAATAGTCTCTTTTATCAGTTCCACATCTTAGTTTCACCTAATGAACACTGGTCATTGGGGAACCAGTATTGAAAACAGCCTCCACATTCAGAAAAGGGGTAGATACTGCTCATAGTCCTATGTTTGAATGTGGCCGATCAGAGTACAGAATTAGCTTTTCTCCTTTTCATTTTAAAGTGAAACTTAATAACAATAGCCCTTAGACTTATATACCGCTTCACAGTGCTTTTACAGCCCTCTCTAAATGGTTTACAGAGTCAGCCTCTTGCCTCCAACAATCTGGGTCCTCGTTTTACCCACCTTGGAAAGATGGAAGGCTGAGTTAACATTAAATTAGTGAGAATCGAACGCTGACAGTCAGCAGAATTAACCTGCAATACTGCCTTCTAACCACTGCACCACCATGACTCCAAAACCAAGAAAGACATGTAGAGTTATTGTTCCTCACCTAAAGACATAAATATTGTCAAACTAAAGTAACTACTTGCATCATTATCAAAGATAGACTCTGAGAATTGCTAAGGAGGAATCCCCTCAACTCCGAGTCAACTTTGAGCCTGGTGAGATTTGAACTGCCAAATTTCAGTCAGCTGGCAGGCAGCAGAAGTAGCCTGCAGTACTGCATTCTAAACACTGCGCCACCATGGCTCTTCAATATATCATTGCATAAATGTATACACATCTGCTCTGCCCTTTCTCTTTTGGTGCATCAAAAATCACAGGGAGTGACATTAACGGCAGCCATTGGTGGAGCAGACATGCCCGTGGTGATCACTGTGCTGAATAGCTACTCTGGATGGGCTTTGTGTGCAGAAGGGTTCCTTCTCAACAACAACTTGATGACAATCGTTGGGGCGTTGATTGGCTCTTCTGGAGCTATCCTGTCTTACATCATGTGTGTGGTAAGGTCAGGTCCTCTGTGGTGGGCTCCACTGCGTTTTTTTTTTCATGTTGTGACGTGTTTCTTCAGCTGATCCTGTTTCGTGGATCTCCTACTTTGTTAATCACAGCAGAGTTCAGGAGGACCTATTGTGGCAGCCATATTCCAGTCTTGCCTGGATGTTTCCAGAGGTTTTATGTGTCCTCCAAGTAGATTGCAACTCTCAACATTCTTGGGACCCCATTCACACAATGACTGGAATTGCAGTTCCAGGCTGGGGATGGGTCCTGTAGAAAGTCAGCAGCTCTTGTTGCTCATTTAAAAAGCTTAAAGGATTAATTATGAACAGGCATTTGCTTCAAAATAGCTCATTTTCTTTATTTCCGTCTAAGCATTATGATGGTATACTAAACATTGAAACCATATGTCAGAATGAAGTACGGCATTAAGTTCTGGGATTGCAAGCCATGTTGTGAATGGAAGCTGTCATATGCATGACATCTGTACAGAGTAAAGCATGCTTAAAGTACTGCTTTAAAGTCCTGCTTTATATCCATTGGAATCTTTCAATGACTGGAAGTTTTGGGTTAATGTATGGTTTATGGTTGGCCAGGCTATGAACCGCTCGCTACCAAATGTCATTTTGGGTGGATATGGTACAACATCTACAGCTGGAGGAAAGCCCATGGAAGTAGTTGGAACACATACTGAAGTTGGGATTGACCAAGCCATTGAAATGATCAAAGAAGCAAACTCTATCATCATTACACCAGGTAAGAGTGAACAATTAACCCAAAACTGATCTCTACATGGAGCTACCTATGCTTTGTTTGGTTTTGATCAATCTGTGAACCTCAGTAATGGAACTTCTCCAACTCTGGAGAATGTAAACCAGGGAAAATTGGGAAAGGTTGGGAATCATCCTATATCTGGGCCTCTTGTTTTGTTATCTTTTAACTCCTGAGATTCTATTACAAATAAGCGATTTTATTGTCTTAACTGCAGATACTGAACCATGTTTTGGGTGGGCCCTGCTTTATGAGTGGGGTCCACCATCATTGTCTTCTATGCCAACCCTAATTTTTCTTAGACTCAAACAGATTAAAACCTTTTACTGCGGCCGAACTGTGATGACAATTCACATATTTCAAGTGAACCCCAGTAGAACCCTGATCTGGTCTACTTTTTAGGACTCACATGTCAATCTTGTGAATTAGTTCAGACAAGAACCACACTGAGAAGTACTAGTTCTATCTTAATTGTAAGGTTACACTAGCAGACTCTTGAAAGTCTGAAACTGCATCTCTCCATCCTCACTTTTACAATCCTAAAAACTAGAAAGAATCCCTTCTGAGATGTTGGCTACAGGCTGAACTGCTTCATAACGGATTGTTGCTTAGTCCGTAGCTGTTCCTCCTGTCTCCCAAGGTCATTCTCATATACCATTACCTCACATCAGTCTTGCAACTAAGTCTGTGTCTCCTTTCCCTTCTTCCTGTCCGCATGGAGTAAATAACTGATGGTGGGACTATGTCTAGTTTAATGAAAGTGTGCTGTCGCAGCCAGTCTATGGGAATTGGATAGTTACTTAGGAATTATGAGCTGTCCCCTTAAGGGAATGCATCATGGTAAATGTAGTTAAAGGTATCCTGGGAAATGTAGTTCATGTCACGTGGCCACATCTGTATTCTTGATTGGCCACTAAATTGACACTCAAGGGGTTGGGGGAGTTTTCTTCATTCTTGCCTGAACTCACGAACTCATGGCAGCTTCTTTCTATTGCTACTAGATGGGTTAGGAGATAACCATCTTTTACTACAAAGCAGATATACAAAGGATTGGTCATTAAAGAAGAACTTTAAAATTTGAGGGGCTGCCACAAAGAAGAGGGAGTCAAGCTATTCTCCAAAGTTCCTGAAAGTAGGACAAGAAGCAATGGATGGAAACTAACCAAGGAGAGAAGCAACTTAGAACTAAGGAAAAATTTCCTGACAGTGAAAACAATTAACCAGTGGAACAACTTGCCTCCAGAAGATGTGAATGCTCCAACACTGGAAGTTTTCAAGAAGAGATTGGATAGCCATTTGTCTGAAGTGGTGCAGGGTTTCCTGCCTAGGCAGGGGGTTGGAACTAGAAGACCTCCAAGGTCCCTTCCAACTCTGTTATTCTGTCTGGTCTGATGCTCTTTGTAACACTTTCCTGGCCTTAATGCATGTTTCTTCTCCACTCGGTGTTCTCTCAACAGCCTCTGGGTACACTCTCCATGTTCTGATAGAGTTTTTTTCCCCCCTCACTTCAGGTTGGGGTTTATGTGCAGCTAAAGCTCAATACCCCATTGCTGACATGGTGAAAATGCTGAACGAACAAGGAAAGAAAGTCAGGCAAGTAAATGCCGTTGTTGATATAAATAAATTACGCTGGTTTGTACTAACTTATATTTTGATTTAATGATGTGTCACCTATGTATCTATATCTATATCCATATCTGTACCTGTATCTGTACCTGTATCTGTACCTGCATCTGTACCTGCATCTGTACCTGCATCTGTACCCGTACCTGTACCTGTATCTACCTATCATCTATCTATCATCTATTATCTCTCTCTCATCTCTCTCTATCATCTATCCATCCATCCATCTATCTAGCTATCATCTATCTATCTATCTATCTATCTATCTATCTATCTATCTATCTATCT
>NW_020769352.1:2432953-2446674 GCF_900518735.1 Pseudonaja textilis
ATCAATCAATCAATCAATCAAAAGCAGGGATGTTTCAGTCCTATAGTTGTTTAACTGAAGGTTTGCAAAATGCTTTGAGCCTTTCTTCAGTGGTATGCAAATAGAATAAATAAATAAAAATTAAGCCTCCCTTTATGTTGCATGGCATTACAGCAGGAATCTTAGTGCCAGCTATTCTAAAATGAAAATGTTTTCAAAAAAAATCTCCCCAAAACTTGTTGGAACTATTTTGTCTTTCAAGACAAAATGAGCTTTTATTGTTGATCACAGATGGCAGAGGCTATAGCCAAGATCCTATATGTGGTACTCGAATTATTATTAAATTTATGTCTTATATTTTCATTGTTTTTAACAATGCCAAATCCTAGAAATCCAAATGAAACTTGTCTTTAATTTAAAACAAAAACAAAATGGCAGTTGTATAGTTTTTTTGGGGGGGTGGGGCAGGGGGAGGAATATTGTTTTTGACTAAGGAGGAGAGTCTCAAAACCGTGCTGCCATTGCCTCTCTAGGAATGTTTCTCCTACTTGTTTTGTTTTTGATGCTTTGATGCCTTTGAGTCAATGTTGAATCCTGGTGAATGCCTGGATAAATCTGTGCAGCTTTTTGGCAACATTTTGGAGAGTGACCAGCCCAAAGTCACTCAGGAGGTCTTATGCCTAAGGCAGGACTAGAATTCACTGTCTCCTGGTTTCAAGCCTAATGTCTAACTACTACGCCAAACTAGCTATTTTTCTCTTGCTTGCAGGAGAGAAGATGTAGCAACTCTCTCCTTTCTATGACCCTTGTCTGATATCTCCCCATTTCTCAGTCTTTAGACCTGCTGCACGTTGTAGTAGTTGCTGAAACATCTCTGTTGAGTTATGAAGATTGGTATTAAAGAACAGCCATCTTGCTTTGTCCAACCAGCCTTGCAGGGCTGTGAGAAACAAATCATTCCAACCATTTGCCTTGTGCCCTTCCCTTGTGACCTTCTGACACACTTGGGTCAGTTGGCTTTGTCTGGAGGCAAGCTGGCGTTTGGCCCAATCACCTTTCATTTGCACCATGCAGCCAACTTGGCTCAATCCTCCTTTATTAGTTCAGCATTTCTTCCATTTTGGGGGTTGCAGGTTTGGCATCCATCCAGTTGCGGGCCGAATGCCAGGCCAGCTGAATGTCCTCCTGGCAGAAGCTGGTGTGCCATATGATGTTGTCTTGGAAATGGACGAGATTAATGAAGATTTTCCAGGTAGGGAATAAGGGTTGAATGAGGAGAATGAAAAATCGAACCAAACTACGGCTTACTGTTTGCATTACATTGCAGCCACCCAAAAATATTAATTTTTATCTGTTTTTGAAGTCAGGCCGAAGAACGATGAAGCGCTCATCAACAAATGATGGCTTTTATACACAAAAAAGAAGGAGCAGATATGGTGTTTTCTTCAGGTGCAAAATAGCAATAGCAATTGGCTCCTCATTTTACCAACCTTGGAAGGCTGGAAGGCTGAGTCAACTTTGACCCTATCAGGATTGAACTCCTGGCAGTGAGCAGAGTTAGCTTGCAATACTGCATTCTAACCACTGCGCCACCACAGCTCAGTGACTTTAGCTGAATCTGGAGTTCCAGTAATTGTGAAATTGATGTCGCTATATGAGAAATTATATTTTCCTCTTGCCCCTGCTGTTTACTTCTCCCCTATAATTATTATTTCCGAGGCAATCTGCACCTCACTTGCTCTTAGCCCTTCCTGCAAGCTACTGTACTGGCAAATAAACTCAGTTTCTGCCCATTTGATCCTATTAATAACCCTACACTGGAAATTGGCACCTACCGTAGGAATTCCTTCCAGCTTGAGCCAGTTGCACACCTGAAGCAACCTCTTGAATGGATGCCTGAAAAAGTCCTCTGAGATTGACAGTTGGCCATATTTTGTTGGATGCTAGAAGCACTTCAGTTCCAGAGTTTTCTCATCTGACTTCAGAGGTGGTCTGTTTTCTCAGGCAGTCCATCAGAAGACGAGGCAATTGTCTTTGACATCTCTTTGGGAGGTCAGGTTTTATGGCTCAGCAAGGGACTCATGACAGTCCTGGACCAGAAATAAATTTTCAAATTAGCATCGCAGCAATGAATTCAACAGCTTAGGCTTGTCAGGCTAATATGCCAATATGGAATCTCTCCAAACTGCAAGAGCAGCTGAATTCAGATGGAACAGATTCATGCAGAATCTACAGATTTCAAGCAGGCTCCCTACCAAGCAGACATACAAGCAGAAACAGAACCCATAAAAATGAGAGAGAGAGAGAGAGAGAGAGAGAGAGAGAGAGAGAGAGAGAGGAAAGGGAGTGGTGCTTTACATGCAACAAAGATTTTCTAGGCGTTGGGTTAATCCTCACTTTAGTCAATATAGATTGAGGATATCCACAATGGGAATCACCACTGTCTTAAGCCGACGTGTTTTTATTCAGCCTAGTCTAGGTCAGTGGTGGGATTCAACTTTTTTATTAACAGTTCTGTGGGCATGGCTTGGTGGGTGGGGTGTGGCTTGGTGGGCATAGCTTGGTGGGCATGGCAGGGGAAGAATACTTCAAAATCTCCATTCCCTCCCCATGCCACTAACCTGCTTTCCAGCTCTGTTCTCCTGTGCAGGGCAACAAAAGAAAACCCAGCTGATCAGCTGGGACTCAATGGGAGGCAGAGAATAGATGGGGGAGGGGCCAGTCAGAGGTGGTATTGGCTGGTCCTCCGAACTACTCAAAATTTCCACTACCGGTTCTTCAGAACTGGTCAGAACCAGCTAAATACCACCTCTGGTCTAGGTTTCTGTGAAGATAATATGAAGTGGGATAACTTGGTCACTTTGGGGAAGAGATAAGTTAGGTCACAACTGAGGATCAGAAACTGAGGAATGACATTTACTTGGTTTGTCCTGAACCTTACTTTGAACTACGTAGCCCAGTCCATTTTGGATATCCTGTATCTGGTTTTGCTCATGGGTTATTTTGCATAGATCTTGTTTTAGAAGCCTTTCCATGAGAAGGAGAAAACTATTCACAAGCCACAATTTCTGCAGACAAATAGTAGTGTAAGCAACGTGCAAAGGACACCGAGTCCCAGTTAGCTGGCTCGCTATACTTAACAGTCTTTTTTCCCCAGCTTTCTTTTACAGTCTCAGAAATAACGTTAGAGCTTCCCCGATTTAGGTTGTTGTTGTTGTTTTTTTAATGTGATTGTGGCACCCTTGGATTTCGAAGCTTTTCATATTGAAAGGTCTTCCTTTTGCAAGCATTTTTCTTCTTACTTTCAGATACAGATTTGACGCTGGTCATTGGTGCTAATGATACCGTGAACTCTGCAGCACAAGAAGATCCCAACTCCATTATAGCTGGCATGCCTGTATTGGAAGTTTGGAAATCTAAACAAGTGAGTGACAACAAGAAACTGAGAACACAGCGTTGCGATCGTTCCTTCATTAGAGCAAAGAATACCTAACCCACAATGTAAAAAGAAAGGGGTCTTTGTCCACAAATATGAAAATGTTGCCTTCACAGCAGTGTGAGCTATTATTATGATACTTGTTTTGATGTCGTCAAATCCTCCAATTGACACAAGGTGCAGTTTCACTGGAAGAAGGAATGATTCTAGCATCCAAGGGACAGCACCACAGAAAGTTTGTTGATAATGCTGTCTTGGCAGTAAGGTCAACAGTCATGTTGGCTAGGAAATGATGACAGCTGAACTCAAAGACCTCAGAAAAAACACTGAGTTGGGAAGAAAGAGGAGGATATTTAATTAGACAATAATCTAAATGAGAATGTTCTGCTATCTGTTGCTGGAGAATCTGGAAAGCGCTCTAGAAAATATGCCAGTGTAATAAGCAAGATTTTGCATTTAACAGCCTGCATTCTGATCCAGCTGGGGCCTGCTTATGTCCTTATGATTATATGGTGGCTGCTTTTTGCTAAGCAGCAGGATGTGAAATATTGTATTTTTAGAATTCAAGCAATGAGGAAGAATTGAGGGGAGAGAATAGGCTTAGTCATGAAAGATGATTGATGGGGTATAAGAGAGCATTGTTCAAATATCAGAAAGAGGGGTAGAAGCAGGTGAAGTCTTGCTCTTCATTATCCTACTGGGCAGGACATAGAACAATGTAGTTAAATTACAGCAAGGCAGGTTCAGGTTGAGTATTGGGGGGAAAATGCATTAGAAATTCCTCATAGTAAGAGCCACTCAACAACACTGGAACCGATTACCAAAATCATCTGCTTGGAATGATTTAATTGACATTAATTTAATTCAATTTTATTTAATCCCTACCCTGGCAGGAGTTTGGACTCACCCTAATGGTCTCTTCTAGCTTTATGATTTTACAGTATTAATATGTGAATTTCTGTCCTTCATTCTTGCCTCAATGAAAAATCTACCGACTTCTGTTAAGTCTTTTCTGCATATCCTTGCACTGGTGTTGGTGTAAACCACATTTAAAGATTTAACCAATTTGCATACTGTATACTTCTTAGAGAAGGCAGGCTATGTTTTTAACTAGCTTTTTCGAGTAAAGGCAAGAAACAGTTGAGCTCATTCTTATTATGTAATTTGGTTTTTCCACCAGGTCATTGTCATGAAACGCACCTTGGGAGTTGGGTACGCTGCAGTTGACAATCCCATTTTTTATAAACCGAACACTTCGATGTTGCTTGGAGATGCAAAGAAAACCTGTGATGCTTTACAAGGCAAAATTCGAGATTCTTTTAGCCATTAGTGCTTCCGGTCATTCTAAGGCATCATCCAGTGATGAAAGTGTTATTATGTACCTTTTAATTTGATTGTGTTTATTGAAGACCTTGAAATCAATGGACCTTCTAACTAGCTGGTGCCCATTATTTGTATCCTTTGAAAATGGACTTACCTCTTATGTATATACATTGTTAGAAAGATAAATAAGAGAATCCAACTCATATGAGAAATGAATGGTTTCTCTGTGTCTTTATATGGGTGAAAACTCTATCTGTCCATCCATACATGCAATAATCTACTTGTTTCTCTAACATTGCTATGACATTTTCAACCTGTACAATAAAAGAGAAAAGTGATAATTTCTGGGCCAGTTGTAGTCCTCTGGAGAGGACATTCCATCACCACAGAAAGGGATCTTGTAGAGGAAATGGTGGCTATGGATCTAGATCAGAGATCTCCAATCTTGGCAACTTTAAGACTTGTGGACTTCAATTCCCTATGCTGGCTGGAGAATTTTGAGAGCTGAAGTCCACAAGTCTTAAAGTTGCCAAGTTTGGAGACCTTTGATCTAGTTTGACTTGTCTGCTCTAAGGTATAATAGTGATAGCTTGTGAAGATGAAGTAGAAGCATGGTCAATCAAAGCACAGCAATGGACGGGCTTGGAGAAGAGAGATTTGGGAAGTGCAAGTTGAAGACGAGGTCTGAGGGGCTTCAGACTGTAAGACTGGTAATACTTCTCCTGTTAGGAAGACAGATGAGGAATAAAGTTAAAAAAGTGGCTTTGCTAGAAGAATAAAAAAAAAGTGCCCCTGTTTAGCAACAGAGATGAAACTCTCAGGAAATACCAGAATGCATACATTGGAAGTGGCCTTCATCATTGCACAAAACCACGATGCCCTTCTCTTGATGGTGGAAATAACAATAGTAATTATTATTATTACTATATAGTTCTAATAATAGAACTATGGACAATAAAAGCATTAGTGGTTGTTTTTAGTTTATTAAAAAGATGACTCCAAAAGGTATTTATCATTTGAATTACATATGCAGCTTTATAGAACATGTAAGATTTAAGATGCGTGATCCATCCTCTAAGGTGCTTTATTGTAGCTTCTATGCATGTTTGATTACAGCTAAGTTTATATCTTATAGGAAGGAATGCATATTTTGCCTTGAACTTCTTAAATTGTTATTTTGCTGCAATCTTAGGAGCAAATGACCTGCTCCTGTGTAAGGAAAGCATAAATGCCAATTCTTATGCTGGCTTCCATAAATAAAGCCGAAATTTAAAAAGGACTGTAATATCTAGAAGTATTAAGCAAGATAACTAACGGTATCTTCTGGACATCACAGGCCATTTGTGAGCTTTTAATCAGGACTGCCAATTTTTGATGGCACCAATTTTATTTTTTAATATTAAGCATTATAATAGGTGCCTTAATCTCCCATAAATTGTAATGTGCTCATTACAAAAAACTCACAAAAACGGAGGAAATATTTGTCATGTCCCTTGTAGGTTGGGAAACACCCTTCCTCACTCTCCAGAAACTAACCTCTGGTATAAAAACGTCAACTTTTTCTGAAGTTTGCTATACAGCCAAAGTAAGAATTCTGGGGGTTGAATTCCAGATCTATCTCCCATAGGTGTTAAAGGTGCCAAGATTGGATACCCGTTTTAGAAGAAAACCTTGGTTCAGACCTATAAGCAATCAGCAGCAGAACCTAAATTTTCTAACCTCATTTAAGCAATTCGGCAACTTAATTCAGTCCTAATCATGTTTACTGCTAGTATCCAGCTGAACGTATTAGTCTGGCTCCTTTTGGGGGTGGAATTTGGAAGTGGAATAATGAAACATAATGAAACAAATGAAGTTTCTGCTATCTTTAAATACAAACTTCAAAGTGATAATTTTATTGTTCAATAAATAAGAAAAAAATATTTCTATTTAGATGTCACAAAGTCCAGATTTGCTTCAGACCATCTTCTTCCCTTAACAGTTTTAAGCTTTGTCTGTGTAAATTTGGATTTAGTTTAAATTTAAAAGACAATAATTGTAAATATTCTATCTTGTAAATCAGTTTCAGTCATTCAAATCCTAGTTAGTTTTAAAGGATAACGGATCACATTTCTTTTGGGACATTTGCATGAGGAACACTTCACTTTTCTCCTGAAGAATCCTTGGCTTTCCTGATCAACTTATACATAAATGAGAAGAAAAAAAGCAAATTGTCGTATTGTCCATCGTAGTTTTCTTTTAAGACCTCCTTGTGATAGTCTACTAGAAAGTAATAAATTGCTTCAATGGTAGAGAGGTAAGTTTCTGGTTTTCCTTTCTGATGGCGCCAAAAGCAGGTTTTCTTAGATTTCAGCTCAATTTGTAGCAACCCTGCAGAGTGAAGAAAACCAAAGACGACAATGTAGGCATTTAATTACACAAAAGACTGAAAAAAATTACTTGTAGCAAATAGTTAACAGGTTTCTCCAAATCATTACAAACAAGGGTAAGCCTGATTAAGACATATGTAGGCAGATTTATTCGGTAACTTCCATTATGTTTTCAAAGTGTGGCTAGATAAGTCATCTCTTTTTCTCTAAAACCCTTTCTTTCCTGAAATGCAGCAATATCTGACTGGAGTACAAAAAAGTTTATTATACAGTATTGCAGTGCACTAGTTTTGGAAAAGCAAAACTTTTGGGAGAAAAATAAGAGTAGAAAGGAGGTATTTATTCCTGGTAACAGCTCTCTGCTATATCTAGAACAATTCCCAAGATTCGTTTCCATTCAGAAAAATAATACCTTGAAGCCGTTCATCTGTGATTATTTTGTTTGTCTGATTCCATGTACTGTCGATAAACACAATTTTTTTCAGGGCATTTTCACTCTTGGGCAATTTATCTTCACTCATGCTTCTACTGTGACTTGGCTCCAATTTTGCACACTTGGGCGCTGGCTCTGCTGACAAGCCCTTGGTCTTACATTTTGCTTGCAAAGAGAGAGGAATGTTGCTTATTGAAACTGAATTAGGTCCAGGAAAAATAAGTGCAATCTAAAAATGGGGCGAAAAAACCTTCATGAGATCTAGCTTAACCTCAACCACAAGGCAAACCCTATTTTTCCCAATGAATCTGCTTTAAAAATAGTCCTTCCACCATTATTTCTGAAAAGACCATCTGTGTAGTATTTACCAACAACATTGTTTAAACAAATATGAGAAAATGTTAAAACCCTGCAAAACTTTTATTTCACCCAAATGGGCTGACATGCTGATCCACCCTCTTAGGAATATTTTCTTTGTTATTTTGGCTTTAGGCCATCTGTACAGGTAGTCCTCTCTTACTGACCACAATTGAAACCAGTAACTCCATCACTAAGAGGTCATCACATGCAACATACCATGACTGTGACTTCCTGCTGGCTTCCTCATTGACTTTTCTTGTTGGAAGCTGCCCATGAAAGTTGCAAATGGCAATCACATAACCATATGACGCTGTGGCTGTTGTAGATGCATGTTGACCCCATGTTCTGACCCACACCCTTTTCCAACAAATCAAACACAATCCAAAAGGAAGAAAAATCTTGTAATGCTTTTACAAAATAATTAGCTGTGATAAGCTGTGCAAGACTTGCCAAAAGATAACAGACAAGAAATATTTTGCAATACAAAAATCTTCAACTACAAACTCAGGATATCGGAACGTCCATGAGGCTGGAGTTTCAAAACGTCTTTGCTTTCTGCAAAGTACATTCGTTTCACAGCTGGCTTTTGTCTTCTTGAAGGAGGGGCCATTACCTTGCAGCCTTACTGCCGAGTCGCCTGTGCTGCTGCAGCTGCTCTCTCCTGAGAGCAGCCCTGCGCTCACACACACTTGGCATAGGCTTCTCGGGAACCTCTTCATCGCTGCTGCCAGCCCCCACAATCTCTGAAGGCAGCAGTCCACTCCCTAATGGTCCTGGCCCCTCATCTGAGTCCTCGCTCTCCTCAGCCGTCCGCACCTGCTGCCGGCTAACCACAATACCCCAGGGACATAGCAAGAACAACAATTTTTGAGGACCAGTTGTAAATCACATTTTTTAGCAGCTTCGTACCTCTGAATGGTTGCAGAACAAGTGCTCAGTAAGCGAGGACTACCTGTACTCTCAGGTAAATTCTTGCAAAAATGCTTGTACTCTAAATAAATAAGCCAAGAGGGGAGCTCTCTTCTGTGAATACAAATAAGCAAGAAGTCCTACTTTATGAATTCCTGGATAAATACATTGATTATTTGCTCTTATACAGGCAAAACAATGCTGAGCACAGTGTATATTTAACAGCAGCAATCATGGCAATGAGAAACAAAAGGTTTTCCTATGGTGCTACACATAGACAGACTCTTACTTCATGTTGCATTTCTTCATAGTCAGGAATACACGGATATGTATAAATGGTAACATCTTCAGAGGCCAGAAGCTTGGCATGTACAGCTGTACTTTTGCCATCCGTTTCATTGGGATGCTTGATTATATCAATCTTCAAGGGAAGCTTAAACAAAGAGCCCAGAAAGTGCATCAAAAAGACACCCCCAAATTCAACCATAAATATATACATTTGCTCAACCATGCATCCCACTCTGGATATCAGAGTTATAATACATGATTTGCACTGGTTACAACTCAAATTTTCAGCAAAATAATCAATGGGAAAGGACAAAAATACCATGAAATTGAATAATACAATTGAAAAGAAGCTACTGTTTGAATGACTTAAAGGCTGCCTTTGGGGCAAGTTTAGGTAGACATCTTTTCCATCATTTTTTTCAGCAGGGGTGGGGGCCTATGGCCTCTTTATGACCTGTGGACTTCAACTCCCAGAATTCCTGAGCCAGCATGTTGTAAGTGCGTGCTGAGCCCAGGGACGCTGCAACAGCCGCAACTTAGTAATCCCTGGAAACCATGGCTGGCTCAGGAATTCTAGGAGTTGAAATCCACAGGTCATAAAAAGGCCTACCTGTTCTAGAGAGACGCCAATGTTTGGACAGGAATCTTGGCTAGGAAAACTGTCAAGTGGCACTGGGCTACTCTAACCTGTTTTTACTTTCACTATAGCTGCTTTATGGTTATGGAACTTATTATGAAGTTTTTGGCACAAAAGACAAGATTAGGTTAAACTCCACCTTTATATTTCATCTATTAAAATGACTTGCTGGGAAATTTGATATCAAATGATGGAAGACACTGTGACCTTTCCCGCCCTCCTAGTGCAGTTCCCCTGCACTAACCTTGACAATAGGAATATCTTCAACCGGAACTGTTTCAACTGGAACATAACATGAATAACAGTAGAACATCCTTGATCCATGACATCTGGGGCATTTTGATCTTCCTTGTTTTTGGGCTCTCTCAAGAACAGCTTGAGATGTCAGGCACAAGCTGTCAAATGGGGTTTCTTGTAACATGGATGCGGCCAGTGTATCTTGATTTTGCAAACACTCAGCATTTCTTTTCATTTCCTGGTTCATCTTGGTCTGCTTTTTTAATGGGAGATGAATTTAGTGATATATTTCATATGAATAACATCCTTGGAACTGTTAAAGATAAATAATACAAGAATAAGCTTTCAAGTATAATTTCAGATAAGTATTCTTTGAGAGAATAGAAATCTTGACGAATGAGATAAAATCAGACCAGGGAAAACCATTCTCCATAAAGAGTTGGGAGGGCTGAAATTTAAAATGTGTGTGTAAGAAAGGGAGAGACAGAGAGAGATCCTAAACAACAGACACGCAGGTAGAAGCTTGATCTTCTGCCAGCATATCTGGATCTTACTCAAAGACTGCCCAACTCATCTTTTCTCCACATCTGTTCTAAGTGGTATAAGAATCAATCTAATGTGAAGTTTAACAGCATAAAGTTCATGATTTTTTTAATGTTTCGTATCTTAGTAATACTATTCATTAATAGAGACTTAACTTGTATGACAAGTGTTTGGTTATTAATTTTACATGTATAATATGCTTTACTATATAAAGAATATAGAAGATAACGGCAGCCATGTTTTTGGCTGCAAACATAGACCAGACATAGTTCATTTCCTTGATTCACCTGCCAACCTTTTGCAGTTTATTAAATAACCGTTACTTCTAAAATGATACCTATTAAAGGGATAATAACAAAAACATATTTGTGGCTTTTGAGTAAAAAGTCCAATTTCTCTTTTGCAGTATCAGCTCTTTCTCCCTGGAATGAGAATATTCTGAGACAGTTTGCTGAAGAAAGCTTGGCAAGTAAGTGAAGAAAGTTGCTTAGGTTTGGACAAAATTTTCTAACCACACAGATTCCTTAGTTCAAGAGCAGGAAATTAATTAATCTGTTATGCATTCCTGGCCTACAGATCAAGCCACCTTATATTAAATAACTGGTGGCAGCTTTCCTTATCACCATGGGGGAAAAATGCTGCTGACAGAGAAAGGGATAAATTTCATCTATGTTTTCCAGAACCATAAAAATCAAACAAATGAATGTCCTGTGCAGTTTGCTAACTGGAAGTAAGACATGCTTTATACAACTGAATAGTTCAAGTATCAGTCAGTCCTACTTCTAGACAGAATCAAATTTAAATCTTATGTGACCATTAAACTGAGCATCCTTTGCCACTCAATGCAGTTTCACATTGCTCTTTAACTATAGTGTGCTTTAAACATAAGTTATTCACTGCCTTAGGCTATCATATGTGGGCTGCCAAAATCCTGACAACCCATTTGGCAACAAAGATTTAGTGCTTTGTTAGACATCACTAAACCTCAATTGGCTGGGTTCATTAACATCATTTGCCCCCAAACCATGGCTTGCATGCTACAATGGTTGGATTCCCATCAGATATTTTGGTTAGCACAACCAGGGAAGCCAGTTATATCAGTCTCAGTGACCTCAAAAAAGATATAAACATTAAGTGGAAAGAGTGCTATGGAAATAGTTATATATAACATAATAGATTGCTGTAACATCTAGGTCAGTGTTCCTCAATCCATATGTGAACTTCAAATCTCAGAATTCTCCTGCTAAGCATGGATAGGCTTCAATTCACAATTCCACTTCAACATGATGGATGGGAAATTCTGGCAGTTGGGAAAGTCTGACAGAGGCAGCCCATTTGACTCTGTAGTTCTATGATAAGAGATAACAGATGATCAGAGTTGGAAGGGACCTTGTAGGTCATCTAGTCCAACCCCCCCCCCCCCAAAGCAGGAGACCCTACACCATTTTTGACAGATGGGAGTCCAATCTCTTCTTGAAAATATCAAGTGATGGTGCTCCCACAACTTCCAAGAGAAAGCTGTTCCATTGGTGGATTGTTCTCACTGTCAGAAAGTTTCTCCTTATTTCCAGGTTAAATCTCTCCTTGTTCAGTTTCCATCCATTATTCCTTCTCTGGCCTTCGGGTGCTTTAGAAAATAGCTTGACCCCTTCCTCTCTGTGGCAGCCCCTCAAATATGGGAAAGTCATTTCCCACTCCACCAACAAACTTTTAACCCAGGTTGGGTTTAGTCCTCAAAAAGTCACCAAACCTCTGCAACAAACCAGCATAGCTCTTCTTCTGGACAATCATGCAGGTTAAGCTTAGGAACCACCCCTAACTACCACCTCGCATCTCTCCACACGCTCCTGTCCTGGGAGTTGGCAGCAATCTCTGGAGAGCCCCAGAGACCCCCCCCACACACAATTGTTTTTTGCAACTTAGTAAACCGTGCACAGGGATCCTGGGGATGGGGGTTGCTGCCCCTCCCACCCCCACTCCCAGCCCAAGACCTCTTCTCGCGCCCATCCATGCCCAAAGGAAACCCACCGCCATTTTGCAAAGTAATGCCCAGGGACTCCTCTCGGCGCTTGGAGCGGGTGGCGATGGTGGGTGAATGTGGGGGGAGCAGTTCTATTGCAAGGACGCCTCCCACGAGCGGGGACTCGCGCAAGGATCGCGCGTCTTCTCCCTCCTCTAGCACAAGGCGCCTCGCGCCCGTGGCGGAACTCCAGCGCTGGGGGTAACGGGGGAAGCCCGGAAGGATCGAATGTGCCGGACCGCGGGGGGCGGAGACAGGCGGTTGCTAGGGCGCCCTAGCAACGCCAAGAGAAGGTCCGTTGGAGGGGCGGGGCGTTCTGCTGCAGCCGCCGCTGGGAGGGTTCGGGCTGACGAGGGCGGGAGGCGGCCGCCTTGCTTGGGCAATGGGCGAGCGGGGTCGCACGCTGACTCTGTCCACTTACAAGCTTTCTTTTTCCAAGGTCGGCGACTGAAATCCGAGCCTGCCCTTCCCCTCTGCAGGGAGGGAGGACGGGCAACACGTGTTTGCGGTTCTCGAAAGAGGCTGGGAGGACGTTAGAGCCAACGCTGCAATGCCCAGTTCCTGGATTGCAAGGCTTGGTCCATACGTAGTTGGGGGTTATTGGGGTTTTTTTTGCTTTTTTAATCTATTTAAATGGTGCACCTTAATGTACAGCTTGGCCTCCAGAGGTTGGGAGTGTGCTCCACCACTGGAGGTTTTTAAGAAGAGACTGGACAGCCATTTGGCCAGAATTAATATAGGGTCTCCTGCTAGTCCAGTGGGTTGGACTAGAAGACTTCCAAAGTCTCTTCCAACTCTTGTTATTCTGTACTTCCGTTCATCAGTAAAATGGCTTACCTTCAGAAGTTGTGGGTGCTCCATCTCTTTTTAAGAACAGCCATTTTTCTGTAATGGTACAGAGTTTCCTGCTTGAGCAGTGGGTTGGACTAGATGACCTCCAAGGCCCCTTCCAACGTTATTCTGTATTCTGAAGGGAAGCTCTTAGATACGTATCTTCCCTTTTCATGCTGAAGGCATGTTGCCATGTTTGGCTTGGGTACTGAGCTGGCATATTTTCTAAGTCAGCAGATGACACTGGAACACACAAGGCAGAGGTTTCCAAACTCTTCAGTTCATTGTCCCCTTCATGAAAGTTTGATTGTTGGTCCCTCAAAACATTTACTAAATGGAAATAATTTAATAAATAT
>NW_020769352.1:2446684-2461939 GCF_900518735.1 Pseudonaja textilis
GTTGGTCCCTCAAAACATTTACTAAATGGAAATAATTTAATAAATATTACTTTGCCACAAATAACAATAGGTCAACTCCTTGGATAGTCCAGTTGATGCTTGGAGGTCAATATTCGCCACTTTGGAGAAATACCAAAGAAACCATGTTTTCATTGTACCTCAAGACATATACTAATCAAGCTTAGTTTATGATACATGTATGGCCCCTAGATTTTTATCAGAATTAAATGAAGCATGTTGTGTGAACACATAGTGAGAGCGAGCTATCTCACCATTTGCTATGGGATGTTTATTTATTGCTCTGCCAGACTGAAATCTGAAGGAAAAACAAAAACCCAATTAGAAACAAATTGTTTGTTGATACGAGGAATGAAAAGAGTTACAAAATGGTTCAGTGTAAATAAAATAATAGTATATTCCTCAAATGAATTTGGCCAACTGGCTGATTCTATTGAATCAGAGTGCTCAATTAGGATAGTGGTGGTGGTAAAAAGTCTTATGGATCAATTCTTTAAAAAAATTGAGAATGAGAAGTTTTTAAAATAACATTGCTGACTTTTTTTCCTGTTTCAGAAATAACAAAGAAATGTCCTGTGTTCACATATTTATCTTAGCCATGGTATGCTCAGTATGTTTGGGCAAAATGTCATTATGTACTATGCCAATTGTTATGCTCAGTTATACTTCAGTCTTTGATGGCATACATGAACATAACCACATCAAAATTCATCAAAGTAGCAAAGGCAATGTTTTGATCGTTAGTCTCCATTTCTGAAATTACTAGCAGCATACAATATTTCAGTAAAAACAAGTGGATTTCCCCCCAACAAGTCAGAAAAAAACCCAGGATTTGAGATACAAGGGCCTTGTTTACATATAATACTAAGCCAGAATTCTTTAAACTGGTTTGTTGAATAACCATAATGCCCTAATAGTCCGTATGTATGTAAGTTTTACAAGAAACAATAAGATAACTGACCATTTCATATGAATCAGATCAGAATAGTCCACATATTTTAAATTTTATTTCTTTGATAATAATATTTCTTCAGAGTATTAGATTAGCAAAACCCAATTTGCAGGCTTACTAGCACTGAAAGGAGTAACTTTTACTGTATAACAAGGTCTGCTTTATTTTATAAGACGTGTATCTTTGTGTGTTTATAGGAAACTCTAAAACTTCCTGGTACATTTGAGGAATTTTTGACCTGTTTCAATTTGGTATGTACGTTTATGGAATAATTTTCATAGCACTTTGAATGCATGGGAAATGGTATGAAAATTTCATTACAAGTAATAACAATAAACACCAGGAATGGTGATTGTGCAGTTTGAAACATCTAGAGGTCTTTAGATCCCCCTGTTACAGGTTAATCATCAGAGCTCAGCAAAGAAATAATAGATGCAGGTATGATGATTAATGCTGGACAGTTTATCATGGAGCTTCCGAAGGTAATTAGAAATGCTATGTGAGAGAAAAAGGCAATTCGTCAATGCTGTTAGATACCAAAAAATAGGGTTGAACAAGTATAATATGAATTGCAAAATCAATACATCTCTTTACTATTAGCAATGGGGAAACATCACTTAATAAAATTTTCCAGTATACAGGTAGTCCTCGACTTACAACCACAGTTGAGCCCAACATTTCTGTTGCTGAGCAAAATATTTGTTAAGTGAGTTTTGCCCCATTTTACATTCTTTCTTGCCACACAGTTGTTAAGTGAATCACAGCAGTGCTTTAGTTGGTAATACAGTTGTTAAGTGAATCTGGCTTCTCCACTGACTTTGCCTGCCGCAAATTTGCAAAAAGTGATCATGGGACCCCAGGACACTGCAACCATCATGAGTCAGTTGCCAATAGCTGAATTTTGATCACGTGACCATGGGGATACTGCAATGGTCCTAAGTGTGAAAACTGGCCATAAGTCCCTTTTTTCCAGTGCCATTGTAACTTTAGACCAGGGGTCTTCAAACTTGACAGCTTTAAGACTTGTGCACTTCAACTCCCAGAATTCCTCCTCCAGTCATGTTAACTCGGGAATTTATTTAATTTATTTATGTATTTGATTTATTTGATTTGTCAATCGCTTACAAGATAATAAACATAAGTATAAACATGAGTAAGAATACAGGAAATCGGTACAAATAAATGGGGACAATAGGACAAGGGACAGTAGGCACGATGGTGCACTTATGCACGCCCCTTACAGACCTCTTAGGAATGGGGTGAGGTCAATAGTGGTTAGTTTGAGGTTAAAGGAGTGGGGGTTAGAGGATGTAACAACAGAGTCAGGTAGTGCATTCCAGGCATTGACCACTCTGTTGCTGAAGTCGTACTTTCTGCAAGTTTGAAGTGGTATACATTGAGTTTGTATCTGTTGTATACTCTTGTATTGTTGCGGTTGAAGCTGAAGTAGTCATTGACTGGTAGGACATTGTAGCAGATAATTTTGTGTACTACGCTTAAGTCTAACCATAGGCGGCGTAGTTCAAGGTTGTCCAAGCCCAAAATCTCAAGCCTGGTGGTGTAGGGTATTCTATTGCAAGCAGAGGAGTGTAGTACTCTTCTCGTGAAATACTTCTGGACTCGCTCGATTGTATTAATGTCTGATATGCAGTGCGGATTCCAGACTGATGAGCTGTATTCGCGTATTGGTCTGGCAAAAGTTTTGTATGCTCTAATTAGCAATTCAATATTTTCGGGGGAGAAGCTTCGTGAGATTAGATTTACAACTCTTAATGCCTTTTTGGTAATGCTGTTACAGTGAGCTCTGGCACTTAGGTCATTTGATATGAGAACTCCGAGGTCCTTGACAGAGTGAAGATCATCAACGAGATCATATCTGCCTAGTTTGTATTTGGTGTCCTGATTTTTTTTTAGCAATGTGTAGGACAGAGCTTTTGTTAGTCGAGATTTGGAGTTGCCAGATGTTTGACCATTCAGACACATAATCAAGGCCTCTTTGAAGGATAGTAGCATTGTCAGTAGTGTTGAATAGTTTTACGTCATCCGCAAAGAGGATGCAGTTGCTTATAAAGTGATCACAGACGTCATTTATATAGAGTATAAAGAGTGTGGGTCTTAGTACTCTGCCTTGTGGGGCACCGCTGTTAACTGGAGCAGGGTTTGATATAGCGCTCCCTATTTTTACTATTTGTCGCCTGTTTGACAGGAACGCAGCAATCAATTCTGGGAGTTGAAGTCCACAAATCTTAAGCTTGCCAAGTCTGAAGACCCTTGCTTTAGGCAGTCACTAAACGAAGGCTTGTAAGTCAAGGACTGCCTGTACTTCGTGGCTTCATGTATAAAACAGACATTAACATTAGTTCTACCTAATGAGCCATGGTGGCGCAGTGGTTAGACTGCAGTGCTGCAGGCAACTTCTGCTGCCTGCTGGCTGCCTGCAATTTGGCAATTCAAATCTTACTTGGCTCAAGGTGGACTCAGCCTTCCATCCTTCCAACGTCAGTAAAACAAGGAAGCGGGCAAGAGGCTGACTCTGTAAACCGCTTAGAGATATATAAGTCTAAGTGCTATTGCTATTAACATTTATTTTATAATTCCTGTTCTTTGCAGGATGATTGGCCCAAAACCCCATACTTGCCAGATGTAAATCCTTATCCCTTGGTTTCCCGGATAAAAAATGACTATCCTGTAGATACTGTTGCCCAGCGTCTTTATGATAATGCACCGATGCCCTATGAAATTATTTCCAGATTGGAAAAAAGAATAGATGAGTGCAAACTACAAGTCCAGGAACATGCTAAACACGTATTTACCCTGGAATCAGAAAAATCAGAAAAAGATGAGCAGCCAGGACAAGGTAATTCTGTCTCTTAGCTAATAAGTCCATTTTGGGGGGGTGGGGGAAATCAATATCAGTTAATTTTAGAACTTATAATAACAAGAGTCAGAAGGGGTTTTGGAGGTCATCTAGTCCAACTCCCTGCTCAAGCAGTTCAGACAAATAGCTGTCCAGTTTTATAGTCCTAAAATTGCATTGTCAAAAGGCAACTGGACTTTGGTTTTCCTTGAAGATGTTTCACTTCTCGCCCAAGAAGCTTCTTCAGTTCCGACTGAAGGCTGGAGAATGGAAGGGTTTATATTTCCTTGCGGTCATCTGGTCATTAGCACTCTTTCTGAGAGTCATTGAAGCCACTTGGAAGTTTATCTGTGCCCTCAGGGTCACCTGAATAGTGCAAATGGGTGTGCAACCTTCTGAAGCTTCTTGGATGAGAAGAAAAATGTCTTCAAGGAAAAATGTCTTCAAGGAAAAACAAAGTCCAGTGGCTTTTTGAAAAAGCACCTTTGGAACAACCACAACCTGGATGACTGAGAACATCCATAGATACTGCAAAATCCCCCTTCCTTCCTCACCCCACTAACCTGCTTTCCAGCTCCGTTCTCCTGTGCAGGGCAACCAAAGAAGACCCAGGCAATCAGCTGGGACTCAAGAGGCAGAGAATAGATGGGCATGGCTTGGTGGGCGTGGCAGGGGAAGGATACTGCAAAATCCCCCTTCCTTCCTCACCCCGCTAACCTGCTTTCCAGCTCCGTTCTCCTGCGCAGGGCAACTAAAGAAGACCCAGCCAATCAGCTGGAACTCAATGGGAGGCGGAGAATAGATGGGGGCGGAGCCAGTCAGAGGTGGTATTTGCCGGTTCTCCGAATTACTCAAAATTTCCACTACCGGTGCGATTAGAGTTTCTTTTTTAAACACAGCAGTGTAAATTTTCCTGGGATACATTTAGACATTTCCAAATCAGCCACCCTGCATTCACTTAACTGCCCTGGCTACCCACGCCAGAGATTCAAGTAAAGTCTCCACCATGTCCTGTTTGTTGGCCAGCAGATACTTGGCACATGCCTAGAAAGAAAGCAGATGTGTCCTATTTGGTAGAGTTGATGGTGATCAGAAAATTAGGCTCAAAAATTGTGGTCTGGCTCACAGCAGCAAGAGGGAAATTTTTTCTTCCATGGCCAAAGTGGATTTAAAACACAGTCTTATGTAGGAGTATTCTTTTAAGGCAGAGGTCTCCAAGCTTGGCAATTTTAAGATTTGTGGACTTCAGCTCTTGGAGTTGAATCCCACAAGTCTTAAAGTTGCCAAGTTTGGGGACCCCTGTTTTAAAGAGATGTTCTACTGAACTATAATCTCTTGTTTTCCACAAAGGTCATTTTTGTACATACTTGGACTGAAATCCGAAAATGACTTCCTAATTCCTGGTTGTATATATGTGTGTCTCTGTGTATTTATATGTGTATGTGTGTGTATGTGTGTGTGTGTGTGTGCGTGCATGTTTGTGTATATATCTATATCTATATCTATCTATCTATCTATCTATCTATCTATCTATCTATCTATCTATCTATCTATATCAAGCACAAATATATTTGTGGTGGCCTAGAGCTTAAGTGGTGTTGGACTCAGTGAAATTTAATTTTTGATTAATAAATAAAACAGCATGATTAATCTTTGGATCTGAGGCTTTAGGCAGTTGTTTATATTATGTGGTCCCGGTGTTAACCTTAGGAATAGTAACTAAGTGTCTAAAGCTTAGCTCTGTTCTCACATTGGCCAATCACTTTAATTATTTTAAGATGTCTTAATTGCACACGCTTGAAAATATAGGTGTTTATGTTAATGTTGGAAGTATTAAATAGTAGTATTAGAAAATATAGGTAAATATTTTCCCACAAAATGGGAACTGTATTTTATATCTAGGAAGATGCTTTAAATTCTTACCTGCTTTTCTTCTTGTTTTCAAGATGAGGTAACTTCATCTCCTGAATCCCAGGATACTTCAAAAAAGAAAATAAAAATAGAAGTGAAGGTAATTCATGCATTGGATACACCTCCTCCACTCCCTTAAGAGATTGATTGCTACACTGAGAGAACTGGGGTCTGCTAAGAAGTTTGCTTGTGCTGGTCTTAGGGTAAAAAAAAACCCTGTCAGAATAACAGAGTTGGGAGGGACCATGGAGGTCTTCTAGTCAGACCCTCTGTTTAAGCAGGAAACCCTTTACCATTTCAAACAAATGGTCGTCCAGTGTTTTCTTAAAAACTTCCAGTGTTGGAGCATCCACAACTTCTGGAGGCATGTCATTCCACTAAAATGTTTTATGTATACAAACAATTCCCTTGTTTTTTCCCCCCGCCTTAAGTGAGGTGACTTCCAACAGTCTGCTTGTCCTGGTTCATTCATTCAGTATTTTGGATTAAACTGATACATAAATGGGATATTTGAGCTTCTTGTAAGTAAATGTTTTATTTAAATGACAGGCCACTAAAATTAATGTGTATAGTTAATATTTGTATTCTGCTCTATTAAGCAATTTGTCAGAATAGTTATATGCAGTACACCTTCTCTTAAATTTTCATCGCAAAATGATATTAATGTTGTGCTGTGCCATGTCTCAATGTATGAGTTTTTGCATGACTTCCACCCTCCCCCTTGGAAATTTCTCTTTTTCTATATCTGGACTTCATCTGCTCTAGTTCCATATCTTTATGATGTATTTCTTTAAAATGTATTTCAGTTTCCTGCTGAAGCTCCAAAAGTCTCAAGTAACAAAGACTTTGAGGTAAATTTCTATGGTGTAAAAGTCAGTGATGAAATGGATCAATTCCAAACCACTGGGAATAGAGCTCTAAAAATTAATTTATACAAAGTATTTGTCATCTGAACCTGAAAATGTACTTAAGTAATAAGGCTACCATTCTGGAAGAAGATATAGATTACAGCTTTGGTTTTTCCAAGCAATTATTTTAAAACATGGAAAACTATTTTGTTCAAGCATCTTTTATCCCTTGTTGGGACAAAACCAAACCCTTATTATGGTTTAAATAAGCTATGCAAATTCACCCATTGTATGAAGTATGTTTAACAATTAAAAAAACCCTGTTTTGATCTGGTGAAGTTATAGTTCTTGTTGGATTGGAATGCTGTATATGTAGAGCCATGGGCCCTTCAGTTGCTGTTCCTTCCACCCAAAATATGCCCCTAATCAAATAGCATTCGAATGGTCAGTAGAAACAGGACTTTCAAAACAGAGGATTTAATCATATGTGCTGCTCTGGATTAGGAATCCACATATTAGATTTTTTTTTAGAAAAAAGAAAAAATGTCTCATGGCACAATGGATTTCAAACTTGGATGCTTCATGGGGTCTGATGGTTGTGGCTCTTTTTCTTTTTTAGAATGCCGGTTTTTCTGGATTCAATTTGTGGAAGCTTACAAAACTTCCAAACAATCTAGAACCTGCACATCTCTGGGATTTGGTTCTAAAAGTCCAAAATTTCAAGGTATCAATTTTTCGTTTAACTTAAATTGCAGCACCAAATGGAACATACATTTGTGAAACAGAAGGCATCTGTGAGCAAGTGAGACATTGGGACAAAACTGGGATAAATATATTCCTGTTTTTGTAATTGCCGGAATGTGACACTACAGAAAGGACAGGACATTTCATTAGGATTTTAAAAAACAAAAACTTGAAGATGGCAAACAGCTTCTATATTTTTGCCAAGAAAACTACATTTTGTCAAGTCACTGAGAATCAAGCATGATTTAAAGGGGGGGGTATTTTTTTTAAACTTTTACTGTGAATTTGTGAGATATCACTTCATGAAAACAAAATTAAGTGGGCAGAATCTGATCTTAATTTTTCCTTCAAACAGTGGAATAAAGCTTCTAGATTTTAGAGGGGCAATCCAGCATTAATTCCTTCTTTTTTCTCCCTCTGCTTCACAAGATCACGGCTGTAGGATGATAAAACCTACAACCGGTGTGTGTGTGTCCCCCATACATCTAGATTTTGCTTAAATTTATGAGATTGGAACCAAGTTCACTTCTGTACAAGATCTCTTCCTGGGTTGATAACCTCTGCTACAACATGGCATGAATAAAGAACTGATCCAGATCTACTGTCGGCCTGCTGTGTTTCAGCAAAATAGGTGGTCCAGTTTCCTGAAACAGATAACAAATAACAAATAATCAGAATTGGAAGGGACCTTGTAGGTCATCTAGTCCAACCCTCCGCCCAAGTGGGAGACCCTACACCATTTCTGACAAATGGCAGTCCAATCTCTTCTTGAAAGACTCAAGTGATGGCGCTCCCACAACTTCCGAGGGCAAGCTGTTTCATTGGTTCCTGTTTCTGTTTTGAGATAACTATTGTCCATTGAAATAAATTCTTAATCTATTTTTAATAGAATTCGTATTTTACATTGTCATAATGTTTTGGATGGAACTACCAAGATAGAATAATAAACTAATTAATTGATTAGTAAAATGTCTGCACCAGTACAATAAACCAGTGTTTCTATTTACGATATAAACCTCTGAACAAATTAATGAGGTAGAAAAGAAACTTGAAATAATATTTGTCAGTTTAATTCTAAATATAGTCACTGTTAAGTAATAGCTTTGAACCATGTTGAACACATAAGCAGTGAGACAAATGGACGCCCTCAAGACATGCCTGCATAAAAATGTCCACTTCATTTTCCTGTGTCTTTTTTTCTTCTTTGGACAGGGTGTGAATACTCAAGTTTTGAAGAGGCTATTTTTTTCTGAAGCGTCTCTTGCGATTTTGCAAGATTCTTTCTGGTGGTGGTTTCTTCATAAGTTCCAGGTAAAAAAACTAAAGGCCTGATCGTGTTTGATCTTACGAAAAAAAAAAAAGCAATTGACATTACAGTATAAGATTTCTTGTGCAGCAAGGGATGTTGGGTTCTTTGGTACTAAATGAAACAGCTGGATTCAACGTAGTTTTCTCTCCCCCAGAGGTCTCAGGTTTTCAGAGGTGATATATTTGAAATTCTTTTCTTTTTTTAATAAACTTTTAAATAAAATTTTGGCCAAGTTAGAACCCAGTCTTGATGTTCCCTTCTTTTTCATGCTCACAACTGTTTCAGTAATTAAATGCAGCACAGGTATGACATTGGAATGCTTATGAAGTTAGGTCAGTCATGCAAATGTGTCTTCAAGCAAATTCAGGGATGCTCGATCTGTGAAAAAGAGGCAGTCCTGCACATACAGTGCACTAAACTAGTTTAACCTGGGGTTGGTTTGTTTATTTATTATTTGGGCCTTCTAAGCCACTTCAAACTTAGTCAGATTAATTGCATTATTAGTTTTACAAAAGTGCTAAAGAAAGTTTATTGCAGTCTTGCTTATGGCATTTGCATATTATTTTGATCAGCTGCTAATGACCTACCTGGAGAGGTCTAGTTTTGGCAGTAGGGTAAAAATTGCTGCATTTCTAAACAGCGTTGCTAATTCAAGACTACTGACAACAACTCTGTATAGATGTTTGCAGAATAGACTTTGCTTAAAGGTTTTCTTCTAATTATTTCAAGCCTGATCAAGATGAACAGGACCACTTTTTTGACAGAATATCAGATAGCTACGTGGCGCTTCTCTGGAGCATCCCCAATTACATTAAAGATGCTTTTCTTCAGGTAATGATGTTGTTTGCAATTCTGAATTTTACTCCTTCTATTTTTTATTTGTCCTGTTCAGAGAAGAGCAAAAGGTGTCATCTTTCTGTCTCATTATCACTTAATTTAATCAATTTCTGTTGATGAACACACCAGAATCCTTCAACCTTTCATTCTCTGACATCACTTCAGGCTCTGTTATTGCCTCTGAAGTTTTTTGTTTAAATCGTTCGTGGTAATCTTAACTACTTAGCATACAACTCTAGCAAAGCTTGATAAGGAGATTTGTGAATCTAGCTAACACCTTCCTGGATAACACAGAAAAGGAGAAGAGGTTATACTTTATTTCCATATTTGCTGGTCGTTTCATAATCAGAATTCCTTGGGCAGTGAGCACTCACTTTAAGAACTGCAGCCTCTTGATAAGAAAAGGACTGTAAGCAACTTGGTACCTTCTAGATTTAAGACCTGACGGGGTTGACATGCTCCAGGTCCCGTCATTGTCGTAGCACTGATAAAGTTTGCCTTCTGTAGGCGGACAGGCAGAGTCAAGAGAGGAATCAGCTTGGAATCACTGTGTTGCCACAAATGGTCTTAGTACAACCCCTCTTGAATTCTGTTAAATCTTAGCTAGTGCCAATTTAGGTGTGGCTGTTAGTTGACTAGATTCTTGTATATAAGCATGAGCAATAGGTCAGCTTAAATGAAAGTTAACCGGTGGTCCTAATTCTGGACCCCTTACACCTTCTTTATGATGGCCCTTTGTGGCTTTTAAAACCTCTGGCTTTTAGGAAGACCCACCCACAAGCTCTGGCCCCACAAACTTTCAGTTTGCAGTTGTTAACTGCTATTTTTCATACTCTTTTCCTCCCTAGAATGGTTGTTTTTTTATTGTTAATTGTTTTTTAGTCCTGTGTAAGCTATCCAGAGTTACAAGGAGTGGGGCAGACTTAGAAATTGAGTAAGTAAAATAAATATAGTCTCCCAGTTAGGATGTTATAGCCTCAACTGATCTGAAAAGCAGCAATTGGAGAAGATAATTCTAACATACCTTTTAGTCTCAGGTTAAGCTGCCTGCCCTGTGTTCAGCACCTCTTCTAAGATATTAGGGCTTTTCGTTATAATGTTCCTATTACCACAAAATTAGTGTGATGAAATTAATTTTAATTAATTTTAAAAAATTGATGAAGATGCCTCCTTCCTGATTTGCTCATAAGTTCATTTGCTTCACAGTAAGCTAAACTGCCACCCAAACCTGCGATGTTCTTGGACAAACCTTGTATTTTTGTCACAGTTGGTGATTAAGCAATGTTTGAATGCCTGTTTATTTATTTATATTTATATATATAAGCATCACCCAGTTTTTACAATGAACTTAATTTGCAACTTGGCAGATGTATCCTGACTGCTTGTCCCAAGCCATTTACATTACTTTCTGTGAAGCTTTTCCTCAGACTTGCCATCGTTTCAATGATCAGTTTAAAGACGAATTGATGGATTTAATTTTCCTGTGGATCAGAGGTACTAGAATGTTGATTATTTTTCCTTGCAGTTGCTGGCAGTAGTTGTTCACATAGTTGCATCTACTCAGCATTTTCTCTATGAGTTCTTCAAAAGTATCATTCAGTTAGAAGCTAGCATTAAGCCACTGAGAACAACTCATTTCAAGAACCCCAATTAGAGTATCCCAAACAGATGGTTGCCCAGCCTTTATTTGAACACATTCCAATAAGGTGAGCCTGCCATGTCTTCTCAATAATTAGTTCTATCATTGAACTGTTCCTGCTCATAGAGGTTTTTTTTTATAACATTCATTTATAATTTTCCTCTTAAATCCATCGTTCTGTGTCCAACACTCTGGAACAACCCACAGATGTCTTTTGACTTTTCTTCCATGTGGCATATTGAGCGATTGGAGTTCTAGTCATCCCTTGGCCTTGAAAGCCAACGGGATAATTCTCATGGCCCAGTCCACCTCACAGGTTTTTGCAGAGTAGGAAGCAGGATCCTTATGTACACCGTCTTGCTTCGTACAAAATAAAGCTGAAATAAAAAAAATCTAAGAATGAGAAAATTTTAATATCCCCCACAAAACCATCAAATTGTAGGATGTAACCATCAGAATTGTAGGATTTCAGGACCACAAGGACCAATTAACCCAGATATTCCCCAAAGTGGTCAGTATTAACCTTCAAAGATTGTCCATTGTTGTTATACTATTATTATTAATAATAATATTATAGTATTATTATTCAAAGTAACATTAGTTAAAATAGTATGGTACTTATTAAATTGTTTGTGGATCAATGAACAATCTGCAATGTCATAAAGGGGCCAATTATCTGAAGAGTTTGGGGACCTCTGATCTAGCTCAAAAACATTTGGTTGGTTAGTATTATTCAGTTCATTAGTTGCCACTCTTACAGGTTTTAAGCCACAAAGATTTGCTTGGAAAAACTGGAAGTGTCCCTCCATGGAAAAACCTAGAAAATCCACAGCAGAGAAAGAGCCTTCTTCTCAGATATCATCGTTTATAAAACTACAGCCTAGAAGGACAGCATCAAGATCACGGTCAGGTTCCAGTTCAAGGTCAAGTTCAAGGTCAAGATCAAGATCAAGATCAAGAACAAAAATCTGTAAGTACCAGGAAAGAGGATTATTCAATGGTTGTTTCAGAGCTTTGGGGACTTTATTTATTTAGCGTATGACAAAGTTACATTCGCCAGGAGACCACAGTGCTATTACAAAGGAGTCGTTTGGCAGCCTAAGTCTGTTGGTATGTTCTGTTCACGCTCACATGCTATCCAGAGTGCACCACAGGGGCAGACTAGCTCCATACTCATAAAATTTTGCAGCAGCATCTGGGCTTTTCCCTCCACCCATGTCACCTAACGCTCAGGCGTCACATTTGGATTGGCACCGGTTGAGTTTGTACAGTTGTTCAAAGCGTTGTTTTCCCCTACCGGCCTGGTGTCTCTTTATCTACTTGCATTGTGCCTGCTTTCAAACTGCTAGGTTGGCAGGAGCTGAGGTGAGTGACGGGAACTCACCCTGTCCCACGGGATTAGGGCTCGAACTGCTGGAGTACAGACCTTCTCCAGCTGCCTTAAGCCATTGAACCACCGGACCTCTCCACTATGTGGAGTGAGGTATGCCAAAATCGGTAACTTCTTTAGAATACTATTTTCAGTTCTTCAACTATAGTCTTACATAGCAATATCCACAAGTAATGATAATGAGATTTATGCAACTCTAGACTGCTGTTTTGTTTCCATTGTGGGAATGTCTTCAAGATTTTCTGGAACATCACGTGGGCATTCCTGAAGGGATCTGTGAGTTATGAAGCTCATTACTGATTATTATCCTTGATGTACAGATCAGTAATGTATGTGATATATATGTAGCTACTGCAGTACCTCCAACTATCAGTTGAGGACGTAAACAGGAGGCTGCTATGGCAGTCAGGGTGACTTCTGAAGATATCTAATAACATGGGGAACAATACTGGATATGTTACCTTAGGGACTCTTTTCATTTGCTGTGAATGAAAATTGGTCCATATCCATTTGCTTATTAATCCTTTTGGAAAAAAATAAAATAACCAGTGGTTCCAATTGTGAAGCCCAAGGGAAGAAGCTGGTTTTTATTTGGAGCAGGCGTGATGCATATTTTCTGGCCCTCACACCACGGTGGCTCCATTCTTTGTGGGGGGGGGGGCAGGGGAGGAAAGTTTGCAGTTAATGTCACGCCTGGTTTCTCCACCCGAGGATTTGGCCATTCTGAGCTTCTTCCATTAAACCGTCGGAATTTGCCATCTGAATGGATAGCTTCATATTTGATCCGGATCGTCCTGGCAGGCGAGTTCTTTTTTTCTCACTTGACTTCTCAAGCCACTTTTGTCACTTTCAAAATATTAGCAGCAGCCTTAACTGGCAAGGGACATGGGTTTTGGGGTTTTTGCTTTTTTGTTTTTGTTTTTGCAAACAGGGGTTGTTACATCCGAAACTTTCATTGTAAGAATTGCCACAGTCTGTCATTTTTGTCTCTCATCCAGTACATATTGGCAGGAGTTTTGTGTACCAGACTTCATGTCTGGTCATATAAGAGCAGAAAAGAAAGGGCTGCTAAGCCAGACTGTTTTGATACTTCTTTGGAATTAAAAGCATATGAAACAGATGCATCTTGATAATTTTTTTTATAAATAACATCAACTTAAATAACTTAAAACAATAAAGTTCAATTATAACTTAAAATAAAGTTTAATGCTGTAACCACAGAAAAGCATGAATATCGGTTGGAAAAAAAAAACTTAGAAGCCATATGCCCAAACAGGAAGTATATAAAAAGATTAGGTTATGTTACATAAAAACCGCTATGATGTTGTCTGAATTTTGTTTACTTCATCGTTACATAAAATGATATTTTGAGGAAAGTGAGATGAAATACATTTCCCTTATTAATATTATTTAATATTACACTATTTTGTAACATCTTTCAGAGCAGCATTAGGCATTCTTACTGATAGATATGAATACATTGCAGTGATGCAACTTTCATCTGTCATATTACCTTTATTGTCTGAATACCACAGTGTTCCAATTTCAATTTGCTTTAATACTTAATACCTTTATTTATTTATTTATTTTTCCTGGGAAGTATTTAATACTGCTTAGCCTTCACGATTCGTACTGACTTGATCATCTGAAGACTTAATCCAGCAGCCATCAAGTCCGTCATATTTTACATAACATTTTCATCTGCTTTATTATTATTATAGCAGCCATGTTTAACGAAGCAGATAGGTTTATTTTAAATAAAAGATCATCAGATAATCAAGTCATGAACAAGGCGCAAAGGGTACATTTAATTTAAGAATCTGCAAAGCTACTCTTATGCTAATGTAAGGATCGTACAACTCTTTACAATTTTTTACAACTTTTAGTTACTAAATCTGTAGTGTATATTTTCATTTATTTATTTATTTATTTTATTTATTTATTTTTAAAGCCAGTCTCTTTAAAATAAAACATCATGCTCAAGTCCAGCTTGTTCAGTTTTTCAGTAGTATTCCAGCTTGTCTTCCTTTCAAACAGTCCCTTTTTCAAATGATACATATATATGTATATCTCATTTGATATATACATATATATATATTGCTGGAACTGGTTGTCCATAGTTCGTATAAGATTAGGATACTGCAAATGGAAGAAAATGGGAGGAAGTGTCTTCTTTGCTTGTTTTTTGGCCTCTTTTAGGGGCTCCATTCTGCTTTAATGCGATGTACATTTCTTTCCCTTTGTGGGTCCAGTTTGCTGAAGCGTAGGTGTTATAGTGATTCTCTTGAATGAGTTCTACGAAGTTGCAGTCTTCATTGCACACTTTCTGTTGTTTAAAAGAAAATGAGATGATCAGTTGAATACCAAGAATACCTGGCCGGGGGGCGGGGGGGGGTATTATTTCACAAAATTCCTATTGTCATTGAAGTAAGTAGCAATAGCAATAGCACTTAGACTTATATACTGCTTCATAATGCTTCCCAGCCCTCTCAAAGCGATTTACAAAGTCAGCCTCTTGCCCCCAACAATCTGGGTCCTCATTTTACCCATCTCGGAAGGACGGAAGGTTGAGTCAACTTTGAGTTGGTCAGGATCGAACTGCTGGCAGTGGGCAGAGTCAGCCTGCAATGCTGCATTGTAGCCACTGCATCACCATGGCTCTTCCTTCTTTCCTTCACCCACCTTCCTTCCTTCCTTCCTTCCTTCCTTCCTTCCTTCCTTCCTTCCTTCCTTCCTTCCTTCCTTCCTTC
>NW_020769352.1:2461949-2481057 GCF_900518735.1 Pseudonaja textilis
TTCCTTCCTTCCTTCCTTCCTTCCTTCCTTCCTTCCTTCCTTCCTTCTTAGCAATAGGAGTTAGACTTATATACTGCTTCACAGTTCTTTACAGCCCTCTCTAAGCAGTTTACAGAGTGAGCCTATTGCCCCCAACAATCTGGGTCCTCATTTTACCCACCTCGGAAGGATGGAAGGATGAGTCAACCTTGAGTCTGGTGGGATTCGATCTGTCAAATTGCAGTAGGAGTAGCCATTAAGTGAACGTTGTGCTTTAAATGGGAATGCGGCGGACGTTAAGCGAAACCATTGTTCGCTATGATGTGCTTTTGCCAAAAACTAGAAATAAGAGCTGATTTTCAGCAGAGGTCATCATATATCATGGTCACAACACTGCAGATGTGACTGTGTTGTCAAGCACTTGAAGTGCAGTCATGTGACCGGGGTGGGTGGGTTTTTGACTGTCGGAACTTCAGGTTGTCTCCCTTTTTAGTAACTTCAAATGGTCATTAAGCGACCAGTCGTAAGTCGAGGACTACCTGCGCGCAGTACAATCTACTTAAAATGTACCCACTGACTAGGCAAATGCCTTACACTTTTTAATAAGGACTAATATACATCAACATCATTCCTGATGTTGCTGAACAGCTGCGTCATCCAAAGCAAACAAAGTCAATTGCATGGGCTGCTGGGAGTTGTAGTTCAGCATTTAATCTGCAATGGGGAGCGAGGCAAGGTAAGGGTGGCGTGGCTGGTTAGTAGAAGAGCCCAAAACAAAATGGGTAAGTAAAGTAAATCAGAATTGTAAAACTTTCAAGAAACCACAGATCAACTAGCCAGCAGCTTCTTCTCCCTGTTGACTTTTGTTTGGCTTTTTTTTTTTTAAATGTGGCTTCTGGGAGAATGAAGTCAAAAGAGGGAAAACTCTGATCTCCAGGAAGTTTGCATTCCAGTACAACTGTCTGTAAATGAGAGCCATTCATAAAAGCCACCAGTCATCTAGCAACTCCTATGGACTGGGGCCAATATGGTATAAAATAGCACTTCCAAGCCTTTGGGGCACCAGGGACCAGTTCGACAGAGAGAGGTTTTTCCGTGGACCAGAGTGGGGTTGTGGTTTCACGGGCTGCCTGATGGGGCTTTGCTTTTTTACGTGGGCCGGGTTTTGGCACACCGTGGCCGGTCCACGGCCTGGGGATTGGGGACCCTTGGTATAAAACACAGCTGATAAAAAAAGAAATCTGGAACAGACCCATTTTTCATTTAATGCAAGTAGCTCCTAATAATTGTGCCAGTACCTTTCCATAAAGCTTCCCAGACTTGTTCATAGCCAGAAAGTATTCACTTGCGACTCCTTTGATTGCCACTATTCCAACCGCCACCGTTCGTATTTCGAGAACACCTGCAGGAAATAACAGTGAGGTCCATAACCTGTGTCTTTGTCTCTCTTTATGATGTAACATTACAAAGCTGAGCCAAAGGTGCTTTTTTTCCTAAAAGGCAACTGGACTTGTGTTCCCCTCCCCCTTGAAAACACTTTGTTTCTCATCCAAGAAGCTTCTTCAGTTCTGGCTGAATGGTGGGGAATGGAAGGATTTGGATGCTTTGCGGTCATCTTGTTAGTACTCTTGAGGCTTCTTGGGGATTTATCCGTGTCCTCAGGGTCACCTGAATCAGAATGCAAATGGGTGTGGAACTCTCTTGGTGCTGCTGAAAGGACTGTATTATTGACAGGAGAGAGGTGGTATCATATCCCTCAAGGAAAAATAAAACCCAAGAATCTCCAGTTGCCTTTTGAATAGCACCTTTGGGATCCAATCATGACCCGAGTGACAGAAAATCTCCATAGACATTGTAAAGCTGCTTTGTTTAAATAACTTGTTTCTTTTTATTTATAAAACATTGGCTACAGTTTTCCCTAGGCAACAAACCTAAAATTTCTCATAGTTTTAAAGGTTGTGGACGGGGTGTCTGATTCACAGTTCTCCGGTATTACATACATTGATTGCACTAATCTCTACACCAGTTTGTGAATGCAGACATTAAATGTTCATGTCACTGTTCATGATTTCATTTCCAAAATGAATCCTTAGACTCCATCATTTGTAAAACAAAATATCTTCTATGGTTAGAGTTACTGTTCAGTGGAAATGAATGCACTTCTGTTGAACACTGGGTTTTAAATAAAGATTCACAGAATTAGAGGGTCCCCATCCCCCCCAACAAAACTTACCTTGAAAAGAATATTTAAGAAATTTACTAGAGGGTTGCTCTTTTCAAGAGCATTAACTTTAGAACTTGTAAATGATGGAAAACAGATCACGGCAACCCGACAAGCAGATAAAAAGTATTTTTCTGACCCTTTATGTCCATTAAAAGCTGATAACCTCTGAAAATCAATCTGTGCCATGCAGAGACATGGCTTTCTGCTATTTTTTTTTAATAGATCCATTTAAGATACAATTAGGAAGCTCCAAGTTTAATTTTTTTTCCCCCCCTGAAATGGGATTCTTCCACCACCAGGGAAACAGGCCTGGAGAATGAATTGCTACAAGCAATCCAAGTCTAATTCTGCTTGATGGGATTTTTGAATGAAGATGAGGATTAGGAGTTTTAGAGAGGTTCAGAGATCACACATTATGGTAATTCATGTTTGCTCAATCGCATTTTACCCAACAGATCATACTATATGCTAAGCCCTGATTTATAAATTATAATGGGTGACTTCACACCCCAAGTAAACCCAAGGACATTCAGATCACATTTATGGCATAGTTTGATGTGGAAACATTGCCATTTAATGGTTTTTGATAAATTGGTGTTCCTATGTTATGAAAGGGTTTTCTATGCTAGAATTGCAGTGGATTTTTCTACTGTCTGACCTGCCTTGGTGCATAGATCTCACTGTGCCTTGTCCATGTTAATAGTTCTGACAAGGGCTGTGCAAAAAGGGAATAGACTATTTGTTTAAACATACTTTTTTCCTATTTTGGACATTACTTAAAATAAGTTTTACAAATACAGAAAAAATTTCAAACATGGGAAAAGGTTGAGGAAATAGGCAGACAAACTAAACATCAATATCTTTCTTTAAAAATTAAACTTAAAAAACATGTCACAATGCTTTTTTTCCCTTAAAGTACAGCTATGCAGTTGTTCTTGAATTTAGGCAAAAATCTCATAAAGTGAAAGATTAAATGAACAACCGAATACCTAATTAGCTATGTGAATTTCTTTCTACTTCTGGAACGGTTAGTTGTCAAAATTCACAGCAATGACCCTGAAAATAATGACTTTGCTATGCCGTTTCTTGATTTATGAGTCATTCTCCTTATAAATGAATTTATAAGTGATATATTTGAATACAAAATGATATCTACTCCCCTAAATGATTTAAATGATAGCTAAGCACAATAGAATTAATGATAGTTTCCTAATATTAGGCATTGCTCAGATTCCAAAGAACGATACTAACATTCAAATATTTCTCAATAGCTTATGTATTTACATATATACATACGTATGAGTATACACATTGCATGTGCTAAGCAATTTATATATAACATCCTGGGGAGGGCAGTCGTTAGATTTTTAAAACCACTTGAGGCTGCGCAAATCTTAAATGCAACTTTAAGCTCATTGAAACTTGGTGATGATTTACCAGGTAACCATTTGAATAAATATGAAGAAGGAAGAAGGAGGTTAATGCTGTTCTAAATGCATTTGCTTATAGTTTAATGAAAGATGCTTAAGCGATCATCTTGTTCCATGATTCATTTTCAGGATGCTATTATTCATTTAGTGTTAAAGAGTTTTTAAAAAGTATACATGTGGCCTTCATTTCAATATTTAGATAAGAATCTAAGCATACCAAAGGAATATTCTATGCAGATATCTTCAGAGATTATAAGGATGCTATTATTCTTTGAATATAGAATACTTCTAGGTGTAGTCATAGTTCCTTTTTTAGTGCAAGTTTGTACCTTAAGTATTTTACCAAAGATTTGATGTTTGCAATATAACTTTTACACAGCTGAGGTAGAAACAAGGCGTCCTTGGTAGTCTCTGAGCTTGGTTGTTTTTTTGCAGACATTTCATTACCCAACGTCATCAGTGCTAGTAAGAGTGGGGTTTGCTTTCAGTTTATATTTTAGCAGCTTGCTTTAGTTGCGTTAGAATATAAACTGAGAGCAAACCCCACTCCTTACTAACACTGATGACATTACCTACATCGGTAATGAGACGTCTGCAAGAAAACAACCAAGCTCAGAGAGCACCAAGGACCCCTGATTTCAACCCTGAGCTACAAATATATCCTCCTTTACTGGTAAAGTAGAAACAGCCAGGCAAAAAGGGCATTCTTGTTGAGGTATTCCAATATATTTTACTGATTTCCACACAGACATAGACATTCATGTACAAAATACATTTGGCTAATCACTGTCTCTTTCATTGAAGTAAAAAGCAATTATGGATATACAGTGCCTATAAGCTATCTTAGAAGTACATTGGAAGCTATCCTAACGCAGGTCTGGCAATCATGAATTCTATTCCGTATAACATTTCTAAAAAGTAATATGATACAAGGTTAGTAATATTATTGTCAAATATACTGGCTAATTTCCAACTTTCTCTCCTCGTGTATCATCGAGCCCTTAGTTGTACCAGTTTCTCTGACATATTCAAAATTTCTTCTTCCTTCCTTCCTTCCTTCCTTCCTTCCTTCCTTCCTTCCTTCCTTCCTTCCCCCCCCCCTTGACATTCTAACTTAAAAACAATTGTTACAGGCCTAACTGCTTTAAGAAATGGCAATAATATAGATTCACTGCTGTTCAGAATTGCCACGTTCAACAATTCTACAGTATTCTCCCTCTTTAAACATGAGAATCTTTATCTTGTCCTTGAAATCTCGAATGAGCCATCCCATGGTGTGTTTATGTTAGAAGGATGGGGGGAAGCAGCCAGAGCAACCAAACTGTAGAAAACCAGTTTATTTGCTATGCAGTTGTATTGCAGCTGCACCAGGTGAGTCAGCATAAAATCCCCGATGATACAGAAGGATGGACTAAGCACTGCTTGTCAACAGTAATGCAAATTAGCCCTCAGCATAACAATTATTCCCCTTTACACAAACATTAGATAATACAGCTCGGTGTTCTTTAACCATAACTCAGAATACCCAGCAGATAAAGATAGCTTTTAACCGACTTCTTGTTTTAGGAATTGCACTGGCCAGTTACTTTTCAGGATGCTTCGTTGATTTCTTAGGTTCCAATCATTTTCCATCCATTTCCATGTTTTCTTGCTTCCAGAAAGAGGAAGCAAACAAGTGTTGGCTACAGAGTAAGTTAAGCTTGGTGCAAGAAATCCAAAGTACAATTCAGGTAATCCCTGACTTAACAAAGTTCGTTTAGTGACCATTCAAAGTTATAATAGCTTTGGAAAAAGTGATTTATGATCGTTTTTCACACTTGGTCGCAGCATTCCCATGGTCTCCTGATCAAAATTTGGATGCTTGGCAACTGGCTCATATTTATGACAAGTTGCCGTGTCCCAGGGTCATCTAATCCCCTTTTGAGACCTTCTGACAAGCAAAGTCAATGGGGAAGCCAGATTCACTTAACAACCATGTTACTAACTTAATCACTGAAGTGATTCATTTAACAACTGATTTGCTTAGCAACAAAAATGTGGTCATAAGTCGAGGACTACCTGTAATGAAGTCTAGCTTACAAACCAACTTGTGTTCATTTCAGTGTTGCTACAGACTTGTCTCTAACAGTAGATGATAATTGGCACCCTAGAATAGTAAAGATTATACACTCATGGTCATATAGAGCAGCAATATAATTTGAAAATTGGGGCGAGGGAATATTTAGAAACGTTTAGAAATAAAGCTACAAGTTAGAATTATCATGAGGTCCATAAATGTATTGAAGCTGCCTTCTACTGGCCTAATAAACCCATTGTGCCAAGTTATAGTTTCTTTAACAGTGGCTTATTGGATGCCATATAATTCCCTGGATTTGCAACAGAGGGTCAGCTATAAACCATGGTTTAAAATTACAGCGTGGGAATTCATACAGTACGATCAGTCCGAATGACATGGATCACATGTTTGGCTTGCCCAGTGTGCGAACCCAGTCAGTGAGTGTGGTTCATCTCGCACTGCTGGCTGTGTGGATGTCCCAGAATTTGCTTTAGATTATGATGTTAGAATGGAATTACGGGATTTTCTCTAAACCAAACTGAACACAAATGGTCTTGGTTTCACGTGGGCTGCAGAAAGCTCTTTCTCTCTTTGTTTGGGTAAGTTTGTGTTTGGTGTGTGTGTGCATGCATGTGTCTTCAAGTGAGCGTTGACTTCTTCTGACTGCCTGGACAAGGGCAATTTGCTTGGCAAGATTTCAGAATTGGTTTGCCATTGTTTTCTTCCTAGCCTGGTACATTAACACTACACCATACTGGCTTTCTATGACAAGGAACACTTCATCACGATTGTTGTCTTGCATTATACATTATAAAATAAATGCATCACAGAATATCTTAGAACTGTGATAACTGCTGAAATTCTCTTACCTGGAAGCTAGGATAATTGCAGCTGACATTCCTGAATGTTGTACTAACCAAGGACTGCAAAGGAGTTAGAAAATCTCTGGTTATGACATTAGCAGGCACCAATCTCCTTTTCCTAAAGTATCAGATCAACCACTGAGAGGCAGGGATTGGGGAACAGCTGTTTTCCAAACCGAAAAGCAGCAGAAAATAGTCTATTAAATTACATGTAGACTAATGCCGAGAACACAAGCAACAATTTCCCCCAGCCTGGCAGCATGTGTTTCCAGCTGTCATGAGCTATATGGCGTTTCCTCGTGTCTCTGATTTTCTAACCACTTTGATTTCACTCGCACAGACTTGAAGGGTGCAGATCACATGTGCTGACCTCAGACAGCAGTAGCTTTCATCACCTTAAAGCCGACAGAAAACCACCAGTTGGCTTTGCCTCTCTAGTTTTCCCCCCCCTGCAAGGTACCTTGTTCATTTCCTCTGCCTGACTTAGAAAGGCAACAAAAGGAAGCTGGTTTTGAAATGTGTAATGGCCAGGAAAACATTTGGAAGTAGAGGGGGAATAGTAGCTGCAAGATAACAGAATCAGATTTTGCTAATGAGCTTCTGTGGAACGGAATCTTTCCTGTAAAAATCGTAGCAATAGCACGTAGACGTATATAAGAGACTGGCTAACGTTCAACCAAGTAATCCTTGTGTGCAAAGCTGGTCATCAAGTAACAAAGTAACTGAGTTGGAAACAATCTTGGAGGTCTTCTAATTACACCCCCTGCCCAGACAGAAAATTCTATACCATTTCAGTCAAATAATTGTCCAATTTCCTGAAAAACCTCCAGTGATGGATCACCCACAAGTCATTCTGAAGGCAAGTCATTCCACTGATGATGAGTTCTAACTGCCAGGAAATTCCTCCGTAGTTCTAAGTTGGATCACTCCTTGATTCGTTTCTGTCCATCTTACATATAACTCTCAGTGTGGCACAAGTGAAAAGGTTGTACCAATCCTGTAGCTTTTATGGCTGTTAAGGTTTTAATTTAAAATAAAAATATTGAGAAAAGTACATGCAACAAAATATATTTTACCGCACATAAAGTCTGATTCTTGCATCCAAATGCAGGTTCATGCAGAATCCATGTTATTGTCAGTAAAGCATCGGGAATTATGCCTGGTTTTTCTGAAGCTTCTAAGCTTCAACCCATCTCAAGAGGAAAATCCAATGAAGTGTGGAAATGTACATAACTTCTTTAAGATCCCTTAAAAAGCTGGTAAGGTGTGCATGTTTTTCCAACATTCAGGGACACCTTCTTATTCTTTTGCTTTTAAAAGATAAATTGACTTAATTAGGCTTGGTCAATTATTTGGCCCTGCTACCTGCTTTGTCACAAGAACCATAGGTTCTCATTTTTTTAGTTATTTCCTCTAGAGGTTAAAAAAAGACCACTTTATATCATGATATTATTGAACTGCCATAACCAGCATTGAGGGGTCCTTTATGATCTCTGAGCTTGGTTGTTTTTTTGTGCATATTTCATTACCCAAACCAGGTAGGTAACATCATCAGTGCACTCATCATCAGTGCACTGATGATATTACCTAGTTTGTGTAATGAAATGTCTGCAAGAAAACCACCAAACTCAGAGTCCATCAAGGACCCCTCATTTCAAGCCTGAGCTACAAATATTCTCCTTTATTTATACCTGGCATTCCTTATCACTGGTCTGGTTGGGTAGAGCTCTTGAGAACGTCAATCAACAAAGTTTTGGCGGCCATGTGTTCCCATGTCTGACATAAAACTGTTATAAAGATCACAGCTTATAAATAGACATATACGAAAAACTGCAGAGTCCTAGAAACCTGGTGCTTAGTTCAGGTCAGAGCTTAGTACAAGTACCTCAACATTCTGTTTTTTACTACTCTGGATTATGTTCAGTACTAGTCTATCTATATCTGCTTGGGACTGAACACTAAGACATCATAAATATGCAGAGGCAGGCTGCAAATTCCATTGGAAGCTACAGAGGTTTTAAATTCCTTTTAAAACAAATGTAGGTTAACTTTATTTCCAAATCAAAATTTGCCTACTTAATGTTGACCAGCTGCTATAAATAACATTTGAAGTAAACAAGAGAGAAAATGCTTGCTTTTTATTTAGAAGCATTTGGGGCAATAAAGTAGGATTAAAACACATGGAAGTCTTGCAGATGTAAGGCAGGTGAGAAATCAATTGCACGCCCTTACATATTTCCTGAAGATAAATGGTTAATTGGCAATTGGTGAGAGTGATTTTAAGCTAAAAACTGGAAAGACTTCAGTAGCTACTTAGAACTCACTTTTTGGGAGTGATTTGCATTGAAAGAACAGCTACTGAACAGTGAGAAAATCCCAAATGCTACCTCTGAGGTATTTCTCATTACAACTTGAAAATATTACCGTGGCAAACTACAAAACATCAGGAATTGAATGGAATGGAATAAGAATAAGAATAGAATAAGAATTAAAATGGTATGATATGCAAGATAATATAATGTAATGAATAAAATGAAATGAATTGTATGTTCTCAGATTGGTTAAAACTGAGATTTGCTCGATAAGAATCATGTTAATTTGTAGTTGAGTCTAATGATGATATAATAATAATACTGTATAATATGATATAATATGTATAGTTGATTTATGTAATATGAATGTATGTTTGAAAGGGTAAGACTGTTGATGTTATGACATTGCACAAAAGAAATGTACCAACTGACACGCTGTATTTTGGAAGATGGTTTTATGTTGGTGTTTTATGTTTATGTTTGTTAGTGTTCGTCTTTAAAAAAAAGTAAAAAAATAGACTTAGAATAGAATAGACACACAAGGAATTTGTGTCCAGTGCAGAAGCACTCAGTGTACATGCAAAATAGCTCTGAAATGCTATTGCTAACTAGCACGTTTATGAAATTAATTTCCTACTTGCCATGGTGAGAGCAAAATCTGTACTGGAACCACTCGGCTTCTAAAGGGTCCGCAACATATTGGACTGTTCTATATGTATTTGTATGGTTCCTGGTTGTGGGCACAATAATTAATAACTAAAAGCTACACACAACCAGGAACCATATAAATACAACCTTTAGTGCACAGTACACATATGTGTAGCGAGAGAGATATATTCCCTGATGATCGGCTCCAGAACAAGCCCATAATAATGTCAACTTATCACGTAAAGCAGTAGGTAATTGTTGTAAATTCTCGTAAAATGGTGGGATCCCTCCCAATGTATGCATTTTTGTGGCGGTATGCAAATATATAAGGTCAAGCGCTGGAGAAATCAGGAGATTCAGGCAGCTCTAATGAATATAAAGATTTGTTGCAAGTTTAAGCTCTCTACAAAAATCATTAAGGCATTCGAGGTGGGCTGGACTTAGATTTCTTGTGGGTGTGAGGGAACTCACGACTTATGATGCATTTGACCCCTCCCTCGGGCTCCGCCTAGTCATCTACATATATGGTTTAATGGGATGTCTGGAAGGGAGAAAATTATAACAAAATCCCTAAAACCTTCTGCTGGGAGTAGTATAGAGTTACTTAACTTAGTTTGCATGACTTGGGTGCTTGCAAAAAAAGGAAGAAAGTTTCGAGTTACTTTGGCTCCACCATTCATTCCTCCAGGAGCTTTTCTTTTTGTTTGGTATCTAACCACATTGCTTTGCAAAATACAGGCAGAGGAAAAGAAAGTAAACAACACTAATTGTCGCAGCCTAGCAATTACAACATTTTTCTAAGGAGGCCTTCCAAGTTTCATCTTTCTTTCCAATTTGCATACAAATGGCTGCCTGGGGGCACGACTCAGCCTCTTAATAACAGTCGGGGTTGCATTTGCAAATGCAGGAGACTGAACTCCCCACGAACAGGGCTACAAGCAGCCCGCTCAAAATGGAAGTGCAGCCTTGGCATCGGATGGCTGATTCTGAGCCAACGCTGGAGTGTCAGTTTTCCTCAATTTGATGTTCTTCAGATGTGCCAGAGAAGGCAACTCTTATAATTCCCAGACTGCGTGCTGTAGGTATAAGTGTATCAAGTATGAACTTCAGCTGGCACCCGCATTCAATAGATTGCAACGAGCTTTCTGACTAACGCAGACCACCAACCACTTTGGCGAGATAATGGATGTGTTCTCCGTGTTCACAGAATGAGGAAGCGTTGGAGAATGCATCTCCTGGTGAGCCTTCAGCTATTCTCCATTACTCACCACCACAGCAACACTACAGCTTCCTTCCTTTGTGGGAGCTGCATCTCTAGAGAGATTTGCAAACAATTTCAGTGTGCTGAAAGAACTGTTCCTCCTCCTCCTCCTCCTCCTCCTCCTGAACTGCATAGCCAGCAGAATAATTCCGTTGCTGTTTTCCAGAAAGAAAATGCTTTCAGTTGGACTGGATTGGCCCCCATTAGTGGGAGATTCAGAGCTGGGTTTCTATCTGCTGAGTTTGCCCCAAAGCCCTAATCCTAATTATGCACCAACCCTACTTACACACACCACATCTACTTCCCACGCTCTAGGGGGAAATTATCTGATTTTAGGGAGAGTTGATTCTCTCTATTTGGTGTTTGCTCTGTTTATCGTGTTTCATTCATCTTAAGTCTGTCCCCTGCCATTTTGCATCTCTTTGTGCTTCCTTGCTAAAACCATCCACCTTGAAATGTTACATATTTCCCCACTAATAAATTTTCCCCAGCGTATCCTTATTTTGCGGGGCATGCATTTAGAATGTCATCCTGATTCTCCTCTGCTATACTGTCCTGTTCAACAGAACACACGGACTTTCTTCCTAATCACCATGAATGTCTGCAGCTCTTTGGAAGTATTCTTTCCTTGTCATCCCTCTCCGTAGTGATCAAGCCATTTGACTATTCTCAGAGACTTCTTAAAAGGTTTTCTTGACTGTTCAAAGCTGATGAGGCATTCCAGGGATGAAGAGGGACCAGTATTTCCAGCTGGAGGTTCTTCAGAATGAACCTATGTTGGACTGATATAACAGGTTTTTACATCAACGTAGCCATTATAGGGGCATGTGAGGTCAGCAGCTGTCCTTAAGCCAGCATATTTAGAATAAGCCTAAGAAATTAACCCTCCTAAAATCAATTCCAAGGTTCTTGTGTTGCATTTTCTGGAGCCTGCTTTCTTACAATCCAGCAGCTGGGCTCAGCTGGTTATGTAGTTGGGTATATGCTGTCCACCAGAGGCTCAGGTTAAAGATTCTAAGGTAAGCACCTACGTGCTAGTCGTTTCTGGCTCTAGGGGGCAGTGCTCATCTCTGAAACAAAGCCAAAGAGCCAGCACTGTCTAAAAACGTCTACGTGGTCATGTGGCCAGCATGATTAAATGCTGAAGGTGCAAGGAATGCTGTGACCTTCCCACCAAAGTGGTCCCTATTTTTCTACTTGCATTTTTACATGCTTTCGAACTGCCAGGTTGGAAGAAGCTGTGACTTCTCCACTCCCTTACACTTAAAGATTGTAGGAGCTGTATATTTCTTAGCACATTTAGGGAGCCAGTGGTTGAGATCTTTGTGGGTGAGGAAGTTTGTTGCTTTCATCCATGTCCATGCTTAAGCTACAGTTCCACTGACTTGTCTTCTGGGAGACATCTTCCTCGGACAGCAGTTTATATCAGTTATTGGTTTTCATTAGCATTATTTGGAATTTGGCCTTACAATATACCAGGGAATGTTATTTTTGTTGAAAATGCCAACAACGCACCCTTCATAACGTATCAATCAGCTTGATAAAATAGTTATTTTGTGTTACAGGGTTGCATCTAAAAATTCCCTCTCTCCACTCCTAGAGTAATCTTCTTTGCCCTTATTGGCTTCAGATTATCGTAATCTAATTTTGTCATTTGTTTCATTTTTATCCCAGACTCTGTACCCTTTTGTAAAAGCATTCTTAGTTAGGTATTTTGTGCTGTCTTAAACTTGCACTTTTTAAAACTTACTTTCTGAACTTCTTGATTATTCTTACATGACTTAATTTTTTTCCTGACACTGTTCGCTATCAGAGGATGTTAAAGAGGTATGAAAATATGAATTAAATTCAGTGTTGTTAGGAATGAGTCTATTTCCAGCATATTTATTCACTTTGCTTGAGTCATGCTCTAACTTTTCATTGTGTTTCTCCCCACTAATTTCTTAGTCTATCATCCTTTAGCTATATTACAATAAAAGACATACAGGTTTAGCTGGTTACATTGTACAGAATGTTAAATCTGTTCCAGTTTATGATGTAAATGATTGAAGGTGATACATATTCTAAAGAGTTAACACTTTAAGATTAAATAGCTTATAATTAAAAATAGGGATCAAGGAAAGGAAGATTAGTTTTGGGCTAGTTATGTTTTGGATTCAACTTGTTTTTGGAATTTGAAGCAATTCTTTTCATTAAACTTTCTGTAAAGGCAGTCCTTCAGATAACCAGATTTGGAGCCTGGTTATGTACGGCGATCTCCAGTCCCCTGAATTCTACCTGGAAAATGAATGTAATACCTAAAATAACAATGTTTCTTCATCATATCAGTATACTTCCATTTACAGGAGGTGTAAATGGGGCAAGAGTGACAGTGAGCTGGCCATCCCAATCCAGGAAAGGCCACCGGGACACAAAAGAATCGGCTAAATAAAATCTATCCTAACTGCAGCTACTAAGCTATCTGCTCCTTGAGCAGCAGCTGTGGTTCTAGGAGAGTTTCCAAATTGTGAGCCTACCTTTGAGCAGGAGAATACAACCCCAATTCAAAGTCAAAGAAGGAATTTTCCTGGAATCATTTGGGCTGCGGCTAGAAACCCAAAACCACTGAGATTATATAGGTTCTCCTGCTTAAGCAGGGAGCTGGACTAGAAGACCTACAAGGTCTATTCTATTCTATTCTATTCTATTCTATTCTATTCTATTCTATTCTATTCTATTCTATTCTATTCTACTCTACTCTACTCTACTCTACTCTACTCTACTCTACTCTACTCTACTCTACTGTCTAAAGTCTGTTCCTCCCCATCCTTCCCCTGAGAGCCTCCAGATATTGGATTTAAGGACATTATCAATACCTAAGCTTAGCTATTCTTAAATCCCAGATTTTATGGAAGAAAACAGAACTGTTGGCTGATCTAGAATTCAGGAACCTAAACTCATTGATAGTATTTCAGAAAGGTTACATTAAGTAGCCATTATATTGCTAATCAAATTTTCCACGTGCAGCCTCACTCCCTGCATTTCTCCTGGATCAATAAAGTTATATTTTCTCTCTCTTTTTTTTTTTTGTTTTTGTATACTGCCTTGAATGGGCTTTGCTTATTTGGAACAGCAAGTTACAAATAAAATAATAATAAGTGCAGGATTCATTTTCTCTAATGTTTTCAAGCATTTCGTATTTTGAAAGGGTAGAAGTGTAAGGGAATCAAACATGAAAGCATGTCTGACTGGCATTTTGCCTAACAGAAAACAGGCAGGTACTTATTCAGAAATTGCTGCCAGTGTTTTCTGGAGTTTTCCACAAACAAATTAAAAATAGAATAGAATTTTAAAAGGTGATCTTTCATGCAAAATAGGTTTTTTTCTGTGGCCTGAAAAAGCAAACAGCCCTCTTCTTTTGTGACTAAATTATGGGAAAACAGCTGGAGAAGTTTTGCCAGAGAGATTCTGTTAGGTGCTGTGACATGACACAAATCACCAGAGCTGATTAAATATTTTTATGGAATCTTTTTTGGGGGGTGTTGGAGGCTTAAAGATGAAGTCAATGAAAACAAGAAGCAAAAATAAAAGAGGACAAGTAATGACATTAGAAGTGGAGAGTCACTGCTAATATAAGGGGAACAATGATTTTGAAGGGACTTGTTTTGGTTGAGAAAAGGCCTGCCAAGGATTTGAGTCTGAGTTCTTGACAACAATAAGAGATATCCAATATCTGTTTTGTAGAAGGTTTAGTTTTAAAATCCAACTAAATCTGGAAAATATCCAAAAGTACACCCATAATCTTTATAGGTATTGAATAGTGGGCAAACTTGACAACTCTAAAGACTTGCGGGCTTGAGGAATTCTGGGAGTTGAAGTCCACAAGTCATAAATTGTTAAGTTTGGAGACCCCCGGTAATAGAACACACCGAGACCTCTCCATGACCAAGATTCACCACTTTCCTTTGTATGCGAAGAGCACAGCTCAAATGTCTATTGAATGTTTGTGGCAGAAGCCTCCGAAGGGTGGATTGAATTACTGCATCCTTTGGCTACCCTAATCACGCCTTTTATGCCAGCACCACCCACATATTTTAGTCTACTGTCTGCCTGTGAAACTTAGAAGAGAATGGTGGTTTGGGATGCTGTCCATTGAAAGAATTCTTGAATTCATTATCATGGTTTATGGTGGTACAGAAGTGGATTCACTCCAATATAATAATAATTTCTTTTCTCTAATACACAGACTGATTCAGTTAAAGGTTCTACCATTTATAATTTCACATCCATCTCTAACCTGTTATTTCGTTGGTAGCTTATGAATTTCTTTGCACATATGAAAAAACTGTGCACTTTTTGAGACCTGCTGGATTAGATAAATGTCTTCAGAGCTCAACAAAAAATGGTAGATTATCTTTCCACAAAAATATGCAGAAAAATATTTACAAAAGATGAAATATAAATAGAAGGTAAACCAGTTAAATCAGTATTTTATACTATTCTATAGTAGCAGTATAAAAGTCTCAGGAATCTAGAATCTAATTATAATATAATATAATATAATATAATATAATATAATATAATATAATATAATCACAGTAGATAAGTAAAACTATAAAACTATAACCTGCCACAAAAAATTAAAAGTTGTAATCTACAGTAATATATATTTGTACTAAACAAAACCTCAATCAACAGGCCTTAAGAAAAATCACCAAAACAATGAAACAAAGATCTTGCAGATACCTTGCCTCCTGTAATGGGTCTAAAAAGAAGAGAATCAGCTTTTGAATAACATGAGAACTGATCCAGTAGTGGCCCCCAATCTATTGGGCACCAGGGATCGGTTCCATGGAGAAAGATTTTTCCGTGGACCGAAGGGGATGTGGTTTTGTGTGCTGCCTGCATCCCATGGATGGGGCTTCACTTCTTTGCACGGCCCCGGTTTCTGGCATGCTGCGGATTGGTGTCGGTCCACGGACCGGGGCTAGGAACCCTGATCCAGAGAGAAACAGTCTTTTGGTACATAGCTTTCATGTCATAAAGAGATCTAAAAGTTAAACCAATACCTTTAATTGTGCCAGAAGAAATTGATTGACTGCCCAGTTATCCCAACATCTATTGTTGGGATGGGGCCACCTTTGGCTTTCCAGAAATAAGCAATATCACTTTACATTCTCTGAAATCTCTGCCTTTTCAAGGACCCCCTTATGTGGACTACATTCTAGGTCTCCATTTCAAAGGCTAAGGAAGTTTAAATTAGCATGGAAGACCATCTCTTTATAGCCTACGGAGCAATGTAATTAACAATAGCAACCATCATTGGCAGGCATTAATTTCTCTACCTAGGTGGCTGGATGAATTCAGTGTAGCCAAATGCTCTGATCTTTGGCCTCCCAGTTGGCAGCATTTGTCCAACAATTGTAAAGTGGATCCCCAAATAAAACCCACTAGGTTTTCCACAAGTACAGTAATTGTCTAAATTCTAGCAGTTTGAAGTTCTTTTGTTATTTCATAATTTTCCTATGAAGGAGAGAAACTACTTTGTTATTAACTGAAATGTGCCTATTAATTTAAATGCAACAGGGTTACACCATCAAAGATCCTGGCCCAATGTAATTAAAAGTCTGGTTAAGCAATATTGAGTAAAAGTGATTTCTGGTGAATTCTGTTATAGTTAAGCTACATTTTTCAAAAAAGTTGTTTTCATATATTCAGGAACATAACAAACCCGTAAGATATAGTGATTTCATTCTTGATTTCTTTGCCTTCTTATTAATTCTGGGTGCTATTATCAGCCATATCTCTGAATGTCCATTTCCAAAATTTCAACAACATTTGTTACACGGCAGATTTCCCATGCGCACCAACAATGAAAATGGCATTACAAACCAGCATAGGCCAACTATATGGCAGCTACGGTTAGCATCTAATATGTTTTTAAAAAGTTAAACTGCTAATTTCTTAGCAACGTTTTATCTTTTTTCCAAGTTCTATGACTTTAGTACTTCGGGATCATGTTAGATCAAAAGACATGTTGTCTTCTGGCAAAAGACAGTTGCCAAAACAAGTGATACACTTGACATCTATGCAAAAAAAAAATAATGGCCTGGCAAATGAAAAAAGTGTTTTGTTTGCCTACTTTAAAGAGCCATAATGAATCAATCTTCCTTGTTCAAAGAACAAAACAATCTATTTTTCTTTTGGAAGTGTTGATGTGGTGTGGGTAGCAATGCTCAAAAATAAGGCTATATATAGTATAATCTTTCAGCTGAGTACCACTGTGTTTTTATTTGATTGGAGTGACAAGCCAAATAAAATGGGTTTGCCATTTTTGAAAATACATGGGAAAATGCATAGGGAAGCCTTTGCAGTGTTCTCTTTACCCCCATGGGAAGGGTTCTAGATGATCAGGAAACCTAGCTCACAGGGTGATTGTGGGGGGAAATTGGAAAAGGGGAACTCTGTAGGCCTCCTTGAGCCACCAAGTGGAAAGTAAGATACAAATCTAATGAAATAAATGTAAAATAACTTTAGAGAGGACAAAATTCATATCAGTGTAACAGAGGTGGTATTCAGCAGGTTCTAACCAGTTCTGGAGAACTGGTAGCAGAAATTTTGAGTAGTTCGGAGAACCTGCAAACGTCACCTTTGACTGGAGATTTTACAGTATCCTTCCCCTGCCACGCCCATCAAGCCACGCCCACAGAACCGGTAGTAGTAAAACATGTGAACCCGACCACTGCAATGCATAGACAGGTAGAGTAAATAAACCACATTTGCTTTTGTGATTCAACTATTGATTCTCCTTATAATAATACTCTGATATAACTTGTGTACCGAACATCAATGCACACATTAAAAACTGCGTATTTTATCTCAATAATTCTTTCATCAAGAGCAGTTTGGAGTAGTGGTTTAAGACCCCAGCGTAGAAATGGGAAGACCCGAAGTTCTAGTTCAGGGGTGTTAAACTCGCAGCCCACGGGCCAGATGCATCCCGTACTGGCCATGCTCACCCCCAGTTTAGCAAAGGGGGGAAAAGTTGCAATACGTCACATGATGACAACGAGTTTGACATCCCTGTTCTGGTTCCTGCCTTAGGCACAAAGCCACTTGGGGGAATCTTGGACCAGTCATTCTTTCTCACTCTAGGAACAAACCATTTTCGAAAATCTAGCCAGGAAAATGGCAGGGACTGGTGCAGGCAGTTACCAGAAATCAATACTGACTTGAAGGCACACACCAAGGACAAAGCAAAGCATGGCATTAGCTCTGTATGGTAGGTCAATGCTAGCATTCACATGTTAAAGATGAAGAGTTAAAGATGAAATACAATATGATCAGCTTTGTATACATAAACAGAGGATTTCTTGGGGGAAGATAAGGCTCTAGCGTTTTTGGTTTTTTTTTTGCACTGAAATTTTTGTACGTATGATCTTACGTTATTTATTTTTGTCACCTGCATGATTGCAATAGAACATTCAAAATGCAACTGCTGGGTACAATTAGCCATCCACGGATCATACTCTCATATATTAGTTTTTACTCTGAAATCACTTGGCTATTTTTGGATTCAGAAACAAGCAGTGATGACGTATGAAGGGAAGGAAAATGGAGGATAGAATTCACATTTCTAAAAGAATTATTTTTGGTTAACACACCATGGCTTTTTAAATCTGATTAATATCCCATCATTGGAAAGGAGAGTGTAAAGTAGAAAGAAAAGAAAAAAACAAACACAAAGAGGTCAAGACTTCGTCCCACATCTATTTTGAGGCAGATGTCTTCCTTGGGAGTGTCTTTTGGCTGTTAGTCCTCAAGTTGAAGAGCAGTGATTTATGTCAACCACAGAGTGGTTTTTTTTTCAGGCTGTTGGTGGCCTAGTCAATCATTATTCATTATATTTATTGTCCAAGATGTTAGTAAAAATAGATGTCCTCGTTGGTGCCAGTCAGAATTAGATATCACAGACGTTTAAGCTGCTTATCACTCTATTTTTTTTCTTCATATTTTCTCCAGGATATTAAACAGCAGCCTAGAATGATATCTTAAATGTCAAATGTAAGTTTAAGAAAACAAAAGGGTTTTTTCCTGCCTGTATTGCTAACTGAAAGCTTGGAAGAGACCTATGTGTCACCATCTCCTACGAAATTTACATCCTTGCCGCCCAGTTTGAGAGCTGTTTATGATTATCCCATGATTGCACAGATTTCTTTGTACTCATTCCCAGAGTGAAAGCTATGGTAAATCAGGTTCTCAGGAGACCCGATTAGGGATTTTCATGAATTCTACACAATTGAAGTCGTATATTTATCGGATGGGGTTTGGTGGCATTTCATGCCATTCAAGCCCT
>NW_020769352.1:2481067-2496803 GCF_900518735.1 Pseudonaja textilis
CTGGGAGTTGAAGTCCACAAGTCTTAAAGTTTCCATGGTTGGACACCTGCACCTTAGAGGAAATATGCAAATGAATTATTCTAAGTGAGAATAGAAACATATTTGGTCCATCCAGCAATAAGAGAGGAAACAGGTTTGTTTTGAAATCTGTACTTCCAGGACTGTGGGAACCCTTCGGACAGGGCAGAACTGCTAATGATATATTAATGTCACTTCAACTGTTTTATTTTTATTTTTTTACTTTTATTTTATTTATTTTGTCAATCACTTGCAAGATAATAGGTATAAGGATAAACATAGTTATGAATACAAGAACATATAAGAAAAATAAAAGAAACAATAGGACAGGGACGGTAGGCACGTTGGTGCGCTTATGCATGCCCCCCTACAGATCTCTTAGGAAAGGGATGAGGTCAGTAATAGAAAGTCTAAGGTTAAAGTTTTTGGGTTTGGGGGAAGAAACCACAGAGTCAGGTAGAGTATTCCAGACATTGACCCCTCTGTTGCTGAAGTCGTATTTCCTGCAATCAAGTTTGGCACAGTTTACCATAAGTTTGTATCTATTGTGTGCTCTGGTATTGTTATGGTTGAAGCTGAAGTATTCATTGACAGGTAGGACATTGAAATATATAATTTTATATACTATACTTAGATCAGACCAAAAATCTAGTTCTAGTTTTTCTAGGTCTAGAATTTCAAGTCTGGTGGCATAAGGTATTCTACAACGAGTAGAGGAGTGGAGAACTCTTCTTGTGAAATATTTCTGGACTTTTTCAACTGTGTCAATATCAGATACGTAATGTGGGTTCCAGGCTGATGAACTGTATTTGAGTATTGGTCTGGCAAATGTTTTGTATGCTCTAGTTAGTAGTGTGATATTACCAGAGAAAAAGCTATGTAGGTTAACAACTCTTAATGCCTTTTTGGCTATGTAGTTACAGTGAGCTCTAGCACTTAGATTATTAGCACTTGTTATCCTCATGATGTATTGAAGTTATAGTTTCCAGGATTCCCAGCAATGGGAATGCTGGAACCAGTAATCTCAACTCCTCGACAGAAAATCAAGTTGGAGAAAGTTGCACTAGTAGCTAAATTGATACGACCCACCTCCAACCACTTACTACCAAAAACTTGCCAAGAAAACTGCAGGAATATGTCTGGGTAGTGGCCAGGAGTCAACAGTGACTCAAAAGCACGTAACACACACCCCAAGTTCATAAACACAAAAATGATAGAGGAAAAAAAAAATTCACACCTTCAGAGATATATAAATTTAAATAGGAAATTATAGCTAAAACCCTTATTCATAGGGTAGACTTTATGGAGGAATTTGAGAGACAGAAAGCCAGAAGAGCAGCTGGCCGAGCAGGCATGAGAAATTAGGAAAGGCCACACCTAGACAAGGGAGTGAGCCTTCGTGTATGTGTATGTTTGTATAGGTCAAGGAAAGCTCTGAATGTAAAAGTTATGGAAGGTATTTTTACATTTAAATAAAGACCTGGACAAGGAAGCTGTGTAGAGATAATGGCATCTCTCATGTGATAATAATGAGATTCTGGATAATTCTCATTCTGAAACCTCATTCAATTGCCTGATTCTGAATAAGGAAACAATTGAATGATTTGGGTTATAGAATAGAAATAAGATAATCTTTGATTATTAAACAGTCTACAAGTAATTGCAGTAGTGAAGATACTTCACTACTGGATAGATCTGGAAACAAAACTAAAAAAAAAATCTGTTCTTACTGAGATACATATCTACCCAATGGATACCCTGTTAACCAAAGAAAAGAAGTTAGATACTCCAAAGGGGTGGCCTTTATTTCTATTAATTATTAATCCCAGTGGAACCATGAACACCAGAGTAGGAATCACATGACACCCTCTATAGTGGGACACATTTAATGCCCCCGGAGATGAAACCTACGGTGTCTTTGTCCGGAGAGATGAAGAGAAGCTATTCAAGAATGCGACCGTCTTAATGGAAGGGGATGTTCATTATCTGAGCAGAAAAAAGTAAGTTAAGGGGCTTGTCTCTCCATTGCTTTCCTACACTGCCCTTATTTCAGGAATAAGGTTGAAGTTATACATACGTATACACACACGAACACACATAGAGAGACAATATGTTTTGGAACACCGGAAAGGGAGTCTTAAGATAGGATTGAGGGTTGGAGCAGAGAGAGCGAAGACTACATTCAGCATCCATTTCTACCAACATCCTTTTCCAGGAATACTATTGGAATACCAATATTGTACAGACGTTTGCTTGTAACTGTGGAATCCCTGAAATGTTAATAGAGTGGTAGACTAAGAAGTACAGTTTGGATTAGGTTTTGGACACGGACTAGAGCCTTCTGTGGGGAGCCAAGGGTGGGATGCAGCTGAGAAGCATCACTTGTCTAGTCACCGTATCTCTTATTCTACACTCTCATCAATTGTACATTATGCAATCACAGTTTGATTTTCTCCTCACACTTGCAGCCCCATGTTACCTGAAATCAACTAGATTTCAATGAATTAGAATGAAATTATAAATTCACACACACACACACACACAAGTCTGTACCAGATCAGTCCCACCAAAAGTGGGCATTCAAACCCAGGACCCAGTTTCACCATCCAGAATTCCAGCTCATGCAGGTAAAGATTTTGTGGCCAGTTTCATTAGTGGGGAGGTTGCCCCCCAATCTCTCTCCCTCGCAGTCTCTCTGTTAATGTCCTTCAGAGGAACTTTAAAGTTTTGGAATTCTGAATTCAAAACACTGATTTTGAATATGAGACTTTGACATCACTGTGATTGATCCAGTACATTTTGGATAACTATGTTAATCAACTTATTTTAATGAATATTTTCCTAAAGTTGGAGGGGTAGAGTCCTCCCTTTTGATCTAATCCTGGTCTTCTTTTTTCAATTATGTATGTTTTAACTATATGGCAAGATACAATGGAGAGTAATAATATAAGGCTGAAGTAAATACAGCTCCGTTGACTTCAGACCAATGGACCTACCAACACACCTTCGTGTGTACTGTGTTTGTGATGTATTACATGATAAATTGTTAATTCTGGTCTTTTTATCCTGCAGTTGGTCTGTTGGCTTCCTGAATTTCAATCTTTTAGCCCATATAAAAAGACTCAGTTATTTTAGGCGTACACACTTTTAAAAAGAGCCATATGATCCAACTGAGCGCTTACTACTTGACCAAGAGAGATTGAAGTAAAGTATATTTTGTATCATTATTGGTCACTATGAGGTGCTAGAAATCCATCTAAAGAAATAGGAGGTAAATAGTGAAGAAATAAAACATGATTATAGCTTACTTTCAATATTGTAGGAATTGAGGAACGAAAATAGAGATACAAGTTGTGTTACTTTTATGTATTTTGATATGGCAAGGCAGTGGGAGATTCCAGAAGGTCTGAATAAAAATGGCTTATTTTGGTTTGAAGTTCCTATACTAAGATTTTATCTATTCCTAGTAATTGATCCCATGTAGTAATGACCTGAGCTAATATAGGAATCAGTTTTAAAAGACAGGTAAGTTATAGAATGTTATCAATTTGCCGGATGGCATAATTTTTTTGATGCAGAACTGAGTAGAATATACTTTTGACTTGCTCAAGTCAATGTTAAATATAAGTAAAAGAATTACTGATCTATGCTTCCCTTGTACCCTTTTCCTTTAAATTTATTTTTTAAAATAAATTATGCCATCTGGTATAAAACTATTAATATTAGCAAGACGCTAAAAGTGCATTTCAGGATTTAACAATAAAAAAAGGAATAAAAATTGGACTTAAAATACTTATTTATCAGTTCTCTTGTAGATTTTAAAATAAGGTTCAGCTATGGGAAAAAATGTTGATTGTCAAAAAAAAGCATTGCATTTTTATTATATTCACAATCCATTTCAGTTTAGTAAACTATCAGGATAATTTTTCCAATATGTAGTTTATCATGACCTCTTCCCCTCTTTAAATTTGACTTGCGGTCAAGTGTTGATACGACTGTTTAAAAACTCCAGGCCAATATCTTATAGGGAGCTTGTATTTCAACCCTAAAATCCCATCCGAGCTGTACAATTCGGAGACCTTAATGCATACCAGCCTTAATTCACTTGTTATATTGGGCTTTCTCTGCTAATAGTTTCCAGCTGTAAGCAATACATTAGCAGATCTGTAACATAGTGGAAACATATTATTTAAAATGATGGCTTTTAGATAAATCAGGATTAAATGCCCTTGTCATACGATTCAAAGGAAAATGTTTAATTGCTAGCATAGCCAGTATCTCCTGTCCTCATTTACTTAGCCCAAAGCAACGGATTACGACGGCCTGAGTTTTCAGTCCACATTTGTAGAAAAGAGGGTACTTACTGTAGTTGTTGTTAAGATCTCGTCCTCCTTTGATTTTGCCCCTCTTGTCAATCTTGACGTACCACTGAGTTCGGCAGAACAGCCTTCTGACTCTCACATTCCCCCCTTCCATATAATCGTAGCTTCTAGTATGTCGCTCCGGGGAGGAACAGTTCACATTTGTAGCCATTTGCTCTGGGTTCATGTCATTGCAAGCTAAGGATAGAGCGCCCACCAGGAAGATAATGTAAAGATACGATCTGTTGAACAAAGTTGGCAGGATCCATGTCAATATCCATTTGTGCATTATAGTGCAGTATTCTGGGTGCTCACGAACAACATAATGAAAAAAATCCGTCTTCAGTAGCTCGTCGTTCCTTGGTCATTGACCTGTCCTCTTGTTTTTTCCCTGGATTTGTAAAGTGACTTAACCAGCGGCTGTGCTTCCTCTTGCAAACTTGCAAACAAACAGAAAACAAACCTTCTCTTCAAATATTGGTCTGTTAGAGAGAATCGGCCCTTTAAATATCCTCTAGCCAGGATCTCCTTCAAAGAAAGAGGTTGCAGTACCTTCAGCTGCTGTCACTTCTTTCACTACTCATATTCACTGCTCGTGCTGAAAGGAAAAGGTTTATCAGGAAATTGGTACGCCTAAATAATTAGGGTCATTACATAAGCAAATGAATAAAACAGTTAAGAAGGCAAAATGTTTATGCAGGCACGTTAGCCATGGTCTGGGACGCTCTTCAGCGTCTGATAGCCCTGTTTGGCTGGCTTCTCTTTTCAACTCAGTTGCCAGACTTTAGATGCAGAAAGCCACTCTTCAACCCCTTATCATTTGATTGCTTCACCCACCTTATTACGTTAGGAAATTCTCACAGGCTGGCTCCTATAACCCAGTTGTAAATATCAGGAGCACTGCATAAAACACCTCTCCCTATTTTTTTTTTTTTACTCACTCCACACTCCATGCACACACAAGTACACAGATTTATTGCTGCTGGCTCTTAAGAAACTGTCAGGACCGTTGCCTCCGATATTACAGAATTGGTGAGGACAGGAAACTGTTAGCAGCTAAGAGCACTCTTTGGTGAAGTTTTCAAAGAAGACAGATAACTTACTTGCTCCTGTTGATAACAGCCGGACGCACAAGTATTCCATTTCTCCCGTTTGCCTTTTGCAACATGAGAGGCTCTACTGTAGCTCCAAACTTTCCTAGCTCGGAGAAGACTGCGACGGGATCATAATTGTTTCCATAAATCAACATGCGCAAGAGGGTGTGTGCCTATACACTTGTGTGTGTGTGTTTATGCGCATGGGGGAGCGAAGGAGTGAGAGAGAGAGAGAGAGAGTGAATGTGTTGTCTTTAGCTTATTTAGAAGTAATTTTTTTTTTAAGGAAAACCTTTGCTGACCTCTCTTGGAAGCAATTAGGACATAACCAGTCAGCTGTCAGTGGAATACAGGAAGGAAAAGTAAATGCTGAGTGGAATTCTGTAGTCATCAGAAGGTGCTAAGACTGTGGTTGATGCCATGGGTCTCAAATCTTCTAGAATCCTGAATTCTTTGGTTCCTAAATGCAAACACTATCTTATTGTTTTTGACTATTTATTTAGCAAACCATGATCCTTTACTGAAGCAGATGCACATTTCTTTCTCCAACCTGATGGACTGCACTTAACTTTCTTTCATAGGGGCTGATTCAACTAATATTCTGACTTTCCTTACCCCACCCCACTAAATTGCACACATGGGCTATAATAGTCCTTAACAGGGGTCGCCAACCTTTTGGACCTCAGGGATCACCAAACTCATAATTTTTAAATCCTGCGGACCACTAATGTGAATTTTGACTGGTGGTGGCTTGCTGACGTTGGTGGGAAAGTCGGTCCCATATTCCAGAGCTGCAGTAGTCACAAGACTGGCCCTCTGGTCATCCCAGAGCAGCTGCTCCTCCACCTGGGTGCACCGGCCTGCCATGGACTGGAGGAGCTGCTCTGGGAGGACCAAAGGGCCAATCCTGTGATTACTGCAGCTCTGGGATATGGGACCGACTTTCCCATCAACGTCAGCAAGCCACCCCGGGACAGATTTTTCTCCTCCGCCATTAGTCTTACCTTCCAGTTCCAGCTTGCGTGGCTCTATTCAAGGTAAGGTTTGCGCTTGGCTGAAGGGTGGGGGCCAGCAGGTGGGCGGGCCATGTGAGTGGCACAGCCTTGTGTTCTCACGCAGCCTGGATTAATTGCTTTGGGAGGAATGCTCTGGGGGGACATTTCTCTGCAGACCACCAAAATTTTCTCACGGACTACCAGTGGTCCTCAGCCCACCAGTTGGCAACCACTGGTCTATAAGGCAAGACTTAAATTGGCCTATGTCAGTCAGCTTTGGCCACTATCAGTCCTGCCCATCACTTGCTAAGTGAGAACAACAACATACTAAAATGATACTTGTATTTCCCCGTTTATTATCTTGGCATTCCAAGTCATATTCCATCTTGGATTCAATTATATTGCATTGTTCTCATGGAACGAAGCTGGATTATAGTCAGATTTGGAGTAAGTTCAAACGATACGGATATCTCTGGATTGTGTGTCATCTTTACCAATGATTTGTCATCTATCAGTCAATGCCCACCACAGGTATCAATATAGGAATGAATACATGATTGAGAAAAAAAAGTAAATCTGGACAGTTCTAAAAATAGCATAGCAGCTAGTCATAGCTTTCCCATTGGTGAGGAACTGTGTTAGCCTTCTTTGTAAAAACTCCAGCATGGTGGGAATTTCACTTTCATCGTAAAGCTTTCCACATTATCTTTTATAGCTTATTATTTCAAGAAGTGCAGAAAAATGTAGCTATTGCTTTGTAACGGGATCAAGTCATCGGCCAGTCAACCCCATTATAGCTTCAGTATGCTACAATGGCTGTTCAAGATCTCATAATTGGGACCAAATACCTGAGATTTTTTTTAAACTGGAATCAATCCAAGAACCTTCTCGATTTGGGTATGCATGTTCTTCCAAAACCAAGTAGTTTTGCTTAGGATGATTCCTAGGGCTGTGAGAGAATGACTGCCAAGTGCCTTATGCTTAAGGCACTACTATAACTCCCAATTTCTAATCTGATGCCTTAACTACTACTACAAACTGGCTGTCCTTCCAAAGCCCCATAAGGCTAGTATGATTAAAATAGAACAATGGAACAACTTGCCTCCAGAAGTTGTGGATGCTCCAACACTGGAAGTTTTTAAAAAGATGTTGGATAGCAATTTCTCTCAAGGGGTGTAGGGCTTCCTGCCTAGGCAGAGCGTGGACTAGAAGACCTCCAAAGACCCCTTCCAACTCTGTTGTTCTATTTGATTTGAACAGTAAGGTTACATACATACATTAGTATGATTAGTGCAGTATAATTATACATACAATGCAGAGAAAATCACAAATGGGAAAATGATAAATACAGCATCCATAGGTGCCAAATTTACCATCATATTTGGTTTTCTTTCCCCTATAACTTGACTGTGGGTCCTTTTTCTGTAACAGCTGTTATGTGCCAACTGTTTCCCTGGTTGTGTTGTTTCAAGCACATACATGCTTACATAGAGAGCCAGTTTTGTTTGATGGTTAGAGCACTAGGCTAGAAACCAGGAGACTGTGAGTTCTAGTTCTACCTTAGGCATGAATGCCCAGCCAGGTGACCTTGGGCCAGTCACTCTCTCTCTCTCTCTCTCTCTCTCTCTCTCTCTCTCTCAGCCCAACCCATCTCACAAAGTTGTCCTTGTGGGAAAAATAGGACAAGGAAGGTGTCTTGTATATGTTTGCCACATCACATTATTTATAGAAATAATAAAGGTGGGATAAAAATTAGTGGCTAACAAACAAATGTTGTTGATTCTGAATAGTTGCCATCTATTATTGAAACCTCAGCAGCATTTGTGTGATTCCCCCCTCCTTCCCCAATTTTGCTTTTACAGACATACCACCTGATACAAATTATTAAGTTCACAGGTATCCTGCCACCACTTTTACTTATTTCACAAGGGGCTTCCCACTCAGAATCTGAAAAGCAAACATCTGCAGCATTTCTTAGAAGATGGGCTTGGTGGTCACAAATTTAGCATTTTCTAATATTGAAAGTTTAGCCATTCTTTTGGTCATCCCTGCATAGCTAACACGTTTGTTCGCATATCCAGTATAAGTTACCCTACCTTACCTGATACTTTGCTTCAGTTCCAGAAATCTGGAAATACTCAAGCTTTTAGAAAATGTTTCTCATATTTTTCTTCAGCTCTGGAAAAAAAATCATTTCAGTAGATTGCATAGTGCATAGCTTTTCTAGTTTAGTTTAGTTTTTTTTTAAAAAAAGTTTTGTCTAAAATAATTCTTTATTCATATTCTGCAACACTGAATATGCAGTCCACTGAATTAGTGAGACGTCCATCATTTCTAAGGTGTGTCCATTTGGGAGTGAGGAATTATACATAAAATGCAGAGAAAAATCATAAATGGGAAAATGATAAATATAACATCCATAGTTATACCATCCAAATTATATACTTTTTATATGCACCCATTATGTATGCACCCATTATATACATTTTCTTAAAATATTTCCAGGTGATTTTGGGGAAGGATATATTTGTTGCAGATATGCATTCTCACATTCTTCAAAGCCTTTTGCCTTCAAATCCAAATTACTACACTATTAATATTTAATACTGTGTTCAGATTGACCAGGGATTTTTCTGCTTTAAATTGCTAATTACCTCTTATACTTTTAGCAAGCTAGACATCAAAAGACTAATCGTTCTTAATGAATAATCCTGACAGTCCTTTTAAAATTTAATTTCTTATTCCAGTTCCTCCCATTGGAAATTCTGGGCAAAATATTAATGATATGGCAGAAGATTGAAAGCTTTACCCTAAAGTCTAAAAAAAATCAAAAATCAATAGAAGGATTTTATATTCTCTGCAGAAATGGGAGGGAACATCCCAAATTTGAAAATATCTTGTCAGGTAGGCAATTACTTCATTTGATTTTATTTGTATTAGGAAATCTCACTAAAGAGTGGACTTCCATAAAGAGTATTTATTTTTTAATCTTTTTTACTAGACTTCTATTCTGCCATTATTTGTACTTCATAATCTGCTAATTGTTAAATTACATAACTTTTCAGCTCAAGTATTTTTTCAGAATAAGCAAAATTAATAATAAATTACCATAATCTTATTTCAGATCTAGGAAAAAATACGTATCTAGTAATGAAGGTTGCACCTCTTTTATTTACCTTTTTTAATGGAGAATCAATGTTGATTACCTGAAAACTATTGCAGAATTGTAAATACTGTAGGATAAATGACTTTTATGACAATACTGGACCACATAATAATGATGAGACTGAACAAATGTCCTTATTTTTAGCTTTCTGGTTCTCCTTGCCAGCAGTTTAACATTGTATTGATAAAGAGGAAGTTAAAACTATATATTAGACATCATCCAGATGCTATTTTCAGTAACTTAATATTTACTTATGAAAAAAATAATGTCAAGGATCTTTTTGCTTTTATTGCACATTCAGACAAGCCCCTGTTAATATGAAGGCCACTTTGGATACTGATTTAGGTAATCCAGTAGTTGAGCCATTTCATCCCTGGAAAGAAAGTGATATCAAATTCCATCCCAAAATGTTGCTTAGAATTATATGGACCTGTCCATATAATTGCCAGGTGTCAAGACTGAGGACTCATCCCCAAATTGGAATCAGATTTCCTTTCTACCTCTGTCCAACAGCTGCATTGAAAAGTGTTGCTTGTACAACCCTGATTAGATCAGCATATAAATTACCCAATACCGTACTTCTTTAAAATGTTTGAAAGCATGAGAGGGTTATTTTAACCATGTTTTGGTGGGTTGCAAAAAAGAGGCACTCTCTTGGTGGAAAATGTTTAATGAAATCTGTATTATTTCATGAAATTGAAGAGGGGATTGTTCTCCTGAGCTAGGCATCAGGTTAAGGCATTGGGATAGAAACCAGAAGATTGCGAGTTCAAGTCCCGCTTTAGGCGCGCAGCCAGTTGTGTGACTTTGAGACAGTTCTCTCTCAGCTCTAGGAAGGAGACAGTGGGAAATCATTTCTGAAAAACATTGCCGTGAAAACTGAAGGGGCTTTAAGAAGAGACTGGACAACTGTTTGTCTGAAATTGTATAGGGCTTCCTGCCTGAGCAGGGGGTTGGACTGGAAGACCTCCAAGGTCCCTTCTAACTCTGTTATTCTGTATTCTGCAGTTATCAGGAGTCAAAAGGATTGAAAGGAACAATTTTTAAAAAATATGAGAAACCCCACCTATCCCAATAATCTTGGAATAATGAATCTTCAGAGGCAAGGATCAGCATTTTATAAAATATGGGAAGACAATATTCATCAAGTTAAGCAAAAGATTTGCTTTTGTTACTTCTCATGATGAATAGAATAGAATAGAATAGAATAGAATAGAATAGAATAGAATTGAATTGAATTGAATTGAATTGAATTGAATTCTTTATTGGCCAAGTGTGATTGAACACACAAGGAATTTGTCTTGGTGCAAATACTCTCAGTATACATAAAAGACAAGATAAATTCGTCAAGGGTCAAGAATCATCAGGTACAACACTTAATCATAGTCATAGGGTACAATAAGCAATCAAATCATACTAGGAAACCATCAATATAATACCTGGGGATTATGAACAATTTTGGGGCAAACAGAAAGGAAGGTCAGCAGGGACCTTCCTTTCTCTTTATTTTTTCCTTCCACAGCCTTGTTATTATTCTTTCCTTAGTTCTTCTTCTTTTCCATATAGATTACTCTTCAGTAAAAATTAAAAATACCGACCCTGCCAAAACTAAATTAACTTGGTATATATCATTCATCAGAATTCTTAGATTTTTTACATCCTGGACTTTCATGCTCCTGCTTGACATCCACTTAACTTTTCTGCAAAAAATGTAGCAAGATGTTTGGTCTCAAAAGGAAATCTTAAGTTTCTGAGAAATCTTCTTCTGAGAAGATTCTTGTTAAACTTACCAGAAGAACTCAGTGCCCTTTTTCCATACCATGTTTCAGGAAAGCTGAAGAATTAAGGCAGACTTAATGGCAGTCATGTGCCTGTTTTAATTTTCACTAGAATCGGTTTGTTAATCTTCCCTCTTTTGTGTCCTCACCCTTCCTTGATAAATGAAACCAAGTGATGTTGGGTTTTTTTCTTCTTCTTTTCTTTTCCTGTTTAGTGTGGCTATATAAGAGTATTTTATAAAAACAGAAGTTAACAATTCCATATGTATATACTGCCCAGTTAGTTTCGTGATTTAAAATGGGTAAAACAACCCTCTCTTTTTCTCCTTTTGTTAGGAAATTTTCATGAGAGGCAAGTGATATATCCAGTTGATATATCCTGGATTCTCCATTGCAAATCCCAACTCCCCTCTGCCCAGATGAGCTGTATAAGGGAAATATGCTTTCCATCAAAGAGATCAAGTTTTGAATGAAGGCTTCCTTTGGGAATGCTGATGTCACCAAATTCCTGTCTATGATTTATACTTTTTGCGAAAGGTAGATGGCCCAGCTGTGGCCTGCATGAGGCATTCCTGGGACTAGAAGGTATACAGTCCAAAACCCGTCATTGTAGGTAAACATTGCTGCCTTCTTGTCATTTTTAATGTAGCCGAAGGGAGAAATTAATCCAACATGCGATTGGAAGGTCTTTCTTTTATTTTTTTTTATAAAATCCAAGTGAGCATTCAGAATAATCAGTTTTACTATTTGACCTGCCACGTCCTTGACTTTGGAGAATGCAATCTCCTGCCTTCCCGCTGTTTACAGACCTTGTAGGTCATGAGGTCTGGAAAAAGTAACGCAAGGCAGTTGTACAGCATTCAAAGTCATCGGACAGGTGGGGAAGAAGGTTAAAAAATAGTTAAGAAGATGGTGACCATGGCTACCCAATTGAAGCCTCACCCCTTTTTACGCGCACCACAATGCACATACAAGGCTTTGAAAGGTCACAACCATTATCTCAATTTTTGGACCTCTTCTGTGGATGCGCTACATAGCATCTCATACCATCTTGCCCAGGCCATAATAAACGTGAACGACACAGATGTGAGGACGAACAAAACTGAAACTCTGGGACTCCCATATTCCCAGTCCAGAATATTAGCAATTCCACCTAGTTAATTAGAATGGTTTTTGCTGGAAGTGTATATCCTTATAGTTAAGCTTGTGCTAAGAATGCATGAGTGAAACATTTAAATATCTCTTAAATCACCTAATGGAATCCTTGTGTACAGTATGTTTACTTGCTGTGTTCTATGCTGCTTAATAGCAAACATTCTCTAGGTGATTATTAACATAAGGAGGAAAACAAAAACCATTTGTGTATATATGTATGTGTGTGTGTGTGTGTGTTTGTATGTATGTGTAATATATCTAGAACAGTGTATACTACAGAACAAAAATATTTCTTGACATAGTAAAGAGATTCTTCAAACTTTGGAGTGAGATTTTTAACATATAATTTGCTTAGTTTCTGAATTCAAATGATTCCTCGAAAAGCCTAAGAGCAAGTAAACCAAAGAATATGTATTTTCCAAGTGCAGAATTATTTTAAAGAAATTTTAGTATGTATACATTTTGCCTTGAAAGATTCATCACAGTACATCATGCAGTCTTTAACATTAATATTAATGTAATATTAATATTTTGTTGCCTTTTAAATTGCTTGGTTGCATTAGTTTAATGTAACACTTTATTGAGCTTGTCACATTTTTAATTTGGTAGTATAGGGGTAGGATTGGAAGCAGAACACAAATTTCTTACTGCTCACCACTGGGAATCTTAAGGCAAAGAGAGAAAGACAGGATATAAATTGTAAAACTGAAGCAAAATTAAGTATTCAGTTAAGGCAGAAATAGAGAGCTATCCCCCCCCCCCTTGAATGTATGACTGTAACTTTGTTGCTTGTATCCTTATGATTTTTATTGACTGTTTCCTAGTATGATTCGATTGCTTATTGTATCCTATGACTATTATTAAGTGTTGCACCTGATGATTCTTGACTCTTGACGAGTGTATCTTTTATGTATACTGAGAGCACTTGCACCAAGACAAATTCCTTGTGTGTCCAATCACACTTGGCCAATAAAAGAATTCTCTTCCGTTGAGCATTACAATTCCTCCTTTTTCTTGGGAGGGGTCAGTCAAAACTAGGCAGAATCATTTATCCCTTTTCCCTCCCCTCTCCCTTTCCTGGGCCTTGGTGAAGATCTGAACTGATTTTTGAAATGCTTTCAAAAGCAACCTCAGGGTTATGTGTGAAGTTGGAGAAAAGAGTTCATCCCACAAATGCCGCAATTATGCCCTTGCATCATGACATCTGATGCAAGCATGCAAGTCATGGCATCGGCATGATGGTGTAAGCATCCCACCACCATTGCTTCCACCACAGCAGATGCTCTATCTATCATTGTTCCATTTATCGGAAATCCACATACCCCCAGCTCTCGAATTCCCAAAAATGTTTTTACTCTGACCAGCTAAAAGTTTGCACAGTCTTGATTTGGAACCATAAACCACCTGGTCTTGCACAAAAAGGGAATCTTTGGGTGATTCATTAGAATCAAAGATTATCGTGAGTCGTAGAGCAGCTGCGGAAAAACTTGCCTTAGCCTTTGACCCGTGAGTTGTGCGTTGTAGAAAAGAAATGGTGGCCTTCCCATTTGTTGCCAGCATTTTGCAATAGGGTTTCTAAAACGATAGTTTATATGTCCTTTGGTAATAAATAATTCCAAATCAGGCAAGCAATTGGAAGCACATGCATTTTCAATGAAACGAAGGCTCGGATCAAGAGGTTTTTTTGCTTCGTCTTTTTCTTTGCAAGCCAAGAATTGCTCTTAGAAACACGTGCAGAAATAATGTTATTCCTCTGATGGATATAATACAAAATACATGCTGTGGCATACTTAGTAGGGTGGAAAGGCAGGCAGGACCAATAAAATAATATGGTGTGATTTGTTTTTTTTAAACTATGACCTGAAATTTTGAACATTCCAAATTTATAGTCCGTTGAAATTCAGAAACCTTTTTTTTAAGTCAAAGGAAATATCTAGATGCTCCCCTTCTTCAAGCTGTGTTTGTAAGCTAAAACCCTTTTGTCTGATGGAGATCATTTTTTGGTTTAGTAGAAGGCTTTTCACAGACTCACGCCACAAAATAAAGCTTTCTCGCCTGGACCAAGAAGAACAGCGTATCAATCATATCATCCAAATCTCTTTTCTGGTAAGACAAACTACGTGTTTTGAACCTCTGTGATTAAACTCCTTGGACCTTCCTTCAGCATCTTTCTGATTCTCTGCAGGTGACTTCTGTCTGAGAATGGTATGTGGATTGTAATCCGAAATGCCCCTTAGACTCGTCTAACATTTACCTGTTTCATTAGGTGTTGCTTTCTATCCCAGAGAGCCATACTTTGGAAATTACCAGATTGCAGTGCATAGTTCCTAACCAGGGATTTGCTGCTCTCCTAGATAAATAGCAGAATATCAGCTTTGGATCAGTTTTACTTTGAAGTTCCAAACCTGAAACTTTTCTTGATGAGGTAGTTCGTCGTCCGTCTTCTCTAACATTCATTATAAGGGCATCTATGTTTAAGATGTAGCTAATTTGGCTCTTAGATGACAATCAGAATATGTTCCCTGGTGGTCTCAGCGGCCCCCACCTTTTTTTATTAAACAGCAGGAGGGAAGGTTTTTCGTTTAGCTTATTTCCCGTGCCTGCTCCACCCTTCTGAAATACTTCTACTGCGTAGCCACCAATGCCTCCCAAGCCACCTCACGTTTTGAGAAAAACCCTCAGGGCATCCTTTTTTTATTTGAATTGATTTTCTACAGTTGTTTATCTTTTTTTTCAATCTGGTCATGGAAAACACATCTGGTTCCTATTTTAATCAGTATTCCACGGGGAGCAACATCATATTTCGAGAGACCTAGCAATGCTAAAACAATAATCCATAAATGATGCAACTGCTGGTAATTTGAAACATTTTTATCCACTGTTTTTAGAAGTGTGCTAATGGTATAGGCTAACTGATTTCACAGAGGGTCTTATTAACAGATATGTAGATACTCTGACATAAGCAAATGATTAGGCAAGCCATGGATTTCTGCTCTTATTGTAAGCATAAGTGGTACCGAATCCCATTGGCTGGCTGTGGATTCAAGTATTTCAGAATTAATTAATTCTTTCTTTCTTTCTTTCTTTCTTTCTTTCTTTCTTTCTTTCTTTCTTTCTTTCTTTCTTTCTTTCTTTCTTTCTTTCTTTCTTTCTCCTCCTCCTCCTCCTC
>NW_020769352.1:2496903-2507432 GCF_900518735.1 Pseudonaja textilis
CCCTCCCTCCCTCCCTCCCTCCCTCCCTCTCTCTCTCTCTCTCCTTTCATCCAGACTTTAATAAAGGCTATAAGGTATAAAGGAGTCAGCCTCATTAAACTCACATTACACAGGAGACTTCTGTGTAAATGCAGCTGAGATTGCACTGCAAAGGAAATCATTTATACTGGTTGAAGGTCATTGAGTTGTTGGGACTGTACCAATTTGGCAAGTAACTTTTCCCTTTTACTGATTTTGATATATATATATTTTTACAAAGAGATCACGTTACAAGCAAAAAGCTGTATAATCTTCTGTGATGATGCTCATTCCACTTAGTAAAGGTATAAGCCTTTTCTAATTGACCAAATAAAATATTTTGGATGGGTTCAGTCTCTCAGTAGCTTATAAAGTAGTAGCTTACCAAAAAATACTATTACTAGAATGAGCCAGTTTACAATGCAGTACTTGGCCAGTTAAGCAGTGCGGAATTAAGCAATTTCATCTCCTTATGCATCGTGGTGGCACCGTGGTTAGAATGCAATACTGCAGGCTAATTCTGCCCACAGCCTGGAATTCAATCCTGACCAGCTCAAAGTGGACTCAGCCTTCCCTCCTTCCGAGATCAGTAAAATGAGGACCCAGATTGTTGGAGGGCAATACGCTGACTCTAAACCGCTTTAGAGAGGGCTATAAAGCACTATGAAGTGGTATATAAGTGTAAGTGCTATTGCTGTCATTGACAAGGAGAATTGTGGTGCAAGAAACAACACCAGTAGAGTATTTGTAGCTCAGGGTTGAACTGTGAGGTGCTTGGTGCTCTCTGAGCCTGTTTTTTTTTTTTTTTGCAGACGTTTCATTACCAAACTAGGTAACATCATTGATGAAGTTTCTCAATTTGGTAATGAAACGTCTGCTAGAAAACAACCAGGTTGGGACGGCACCAAGGACCCCACAAGAAATGATCACAGAACTACATTAAGTCCAGCAGTGAATAGCATGTTACGCCTGAAGTTAAGCACCCAGTGTTTAGTTCTTAAGGAGCCAAGTGGGTAGGAAGACTTAAACTTTCCCCATTCTTTCTGACCTCTCTCTTCACTCTCCTGGAATGCCTTGCTTTTTCCCAGCTAGTCTCATTTTGAGGTAAGAGCTTGGCATTGGAGGGAAGATTGAGGACAGATTTCTCTAATAACAACCAGGACTATTCATGATGAGTCCAAGGAACAAGTTTCTTTGAGCTTGGATTAATACGATTTACTTGGAAATCCTACAGAATGCATTTTCACTTTCAAAGCAGAAATCTGCATACAGGGAATTCACAGCAGTCGAAGTCTTGTTTTCTGTCTTGTGCTCTTTTAATGCCAGAGAGAAGGGGACACTTTCTTTGGAGAAGGATGCCTGCATATCGGTTTGGAAATACCTATTAGCTTTCTTATCAGCTCTTCCACCAGACCTTAGGAAGCTCAGCCATCAAGGCAGGAAAAATGAATTCACCAGTCCCGTAATCTAAGGAGAAGTTGCATTGATTGCCGATGTTGTCCTTGTAGCATATGGCATGAATGGCATTTCATTGTTAGGGCCACCTGTGCCAGCTTGGCTCCTGGGCACTTTCCCACATTTCATTGTTTTCCCAGGCCCAGACCATTATCCCTGGCACTCTACCCCTGCAATAGGATAGTGTCACTTTTCATTCCAGAACCTGACCGTCCACTTTGTAAGCAGTTCTACCTGGCTCACCTGGAAGCAAATCCACAACACTTAAACAAATCGGTCTGTTACACGATATCTCGTTTGGCCAGTTGTAAACACATCTCCCCGATGTCTGATTCAAAAAGGCCCAGACCTTTCTCTCCCTTTACTCATGTGACCTGGTGGGGCTGTTTCCATTGCTGCTGCTTTGAGATATGCACCGCCCTACACGGCTACCTCCAGATTCGGTTTCGACAGCGTCCCAATAATTTGGTGAGACCCTGTGTTTTCTGCAGAGCCCGTTTTAAAATCTCAGTGGATTTATTGAGAAAATGTATTGAGGGTACTCAGATTACAGAGCAGAGGCCTTAAGCCTGTGTGATACAATCCACAAAGAGCCGCTACTCTATAAATGATCTTTTTTTAAAAAAGTAATGAAGCACAATAAGGATCAACTCTGCATCACTGAATACAGATGTTGAAAGGTAGCTCTTTGGTTTGGAAAAAATATTATTCACGGTTAGTTCACCAGACTTTTTTACAATAATGTTTATGTTATTTTTTTTCTAACCTTCAAACCTTTGCCACTTTCAAGAAACGATAACAGATTCATTACAACGCATGGTTACAACATTTCCATGTTCAAGAGGCTTTGCGTGTTCCTGTAGCAACAGATAGGCTTCTGGTTATGGTCACTGTTAACAGTTTTACTCTCAGATCAAATCTAGGCAGGAGATTGCATGCTAATCTTAATAAGGTAGAGCATAGGTAAACAGATGGCATCTGTTCGTGGGCTGAACCACCCTGGAGTTGGGAGGCTAACTACTGGTAAGTGTTCTTCGAAATTCACATAAAAATAAGAAAAGCAGCTTTCCAGTTTCAGTATTTTGAATATGAAGTTTTCTCCTTCCTTTCCTTCATGTTGAAAAGTTGACAAAACATCCAAACTTTCCCTCTGCATTCTGAAATGATACAGACTTCTATCATTTGCTTTGGATCATATATGTTACCTTAGCATACTACCTAAATGACAATGTTCTCTTAGCTCGGATTCAGTTAATGGCCCTTAATGCCTCAGTAAGAGTGGCCAAGACAACACATATAAACAATGCTACTAAGGGACTGAGATGGTATCTTTTTTAAAAGAGGAGAGATAGACACAGATGCCTTAATACTTCAACTTCAGATTTTTCTAGCATGAGCTCTGGGATCAAAAAATACTTTCTGTTGCTATTCAGAGCCTTGGCTCAAGTTAGTTTTATTTATGGCATTATGTCATTAAGTTGGGGTAGTTAGATAGTCATGTGTATTACATCTACACTGACAGCCCCCAGCAAGATGTTATTAAGGAGTTTAAATAATTCCCTGTTACTGGAAGAGGGTTCATTTCATGGCTTAAGAAACAGAAACCCTGTAGAATCCAAGAGGTTTATTTATTTTTATCCACTAAGACCGTTGCTCAGTTGTTTAGAACTCAAGCGCATATCTTCTGCTTGGATCAGAACCTCAAGTCAAATGCTCTTTGGCTGAGCTGTGTTACAGAATTCTTTTTCTCCTTAAAATAGAGATGCCTCTTTTCCATCCTCTTGAAACATGGAAGAAAAATAAATTATTGGCTCCCAGCGAATTATGTTGCTGGGAAGCAGCCAATTTAGTGCTTTTGTATGGAAACAGCAACAAACATCAACAAAATCCAGTTTGGTCAGAGAGTAGGCTGGTCATTTGGAAATTTAACTTTAACATAAACAAGTCCTCTTGTGATCGATTTATCATGGGAATACTTTAAACATTTGACTGGAAAGATTGGCTAAAAAAAGGTGTGTGTTTTTTTCAGGCTGAGTCCAGTCAATAAAATATAGACGGTGTCATCTTTGCAGTAATTTAACATTTAAGAATGTTCTAGGAATTAGCAGAATAGCCAATATTTCAAGAATCAATAAATTACAGAGAGTAGATGAATAGTGTCATATTCTGGAGGGAGGGAGAATCTGTGACAGAAAAATGGCCAAATTGGAAACACTTTAGTTTTAGGCCAGCCAGGATGAAAACTAAGGTAGAGGTTCTGAGAGAGAGGTTTTCTTCAAGTTATTGCCATCCATATTTTAGTTTTTATTCTCCCATCCATGGTTTCCCATTAGAAGACTCACATCTTTGTTAGTTTATTTATATTACTTCCCAGGCGGCTCTCAATCTAATCCATTTGCAAATATTTCAACCCTAATAGCTTAAAAATACTGCACACAGTAAATATTATTGCATTTAAAGATAGAGAGGTATCAGAAGCACTGAAGCTAGTATGGGCAATCGTAGACGGGATGGTGAGTTGGTTGTATGAACACATTCTGTCCTGTGTATAACGAAAAGCTCACTTTGTTGTCTGGTTAAGGAAAAATATAAGCCCTGTCAAAGATGCATCCATCATCACATTAACATTTAGCATTAGGGCTTTATAAATGTAATTGGACAAGACCTGGTGGCAGGCTTATAACCTCAGGGAAAAAAAGACTATGGAAGAGGCTGAACACCTGGCCAAATTAACCCATCTTCACAAAGATGGATCCTTCTTCACTAGACGGTGCAGCAAAAGAAATCGAGGGGAAAAGGCATTTTCGCATATCCAGGCCAAGAGCAAAGTTTCTGTCTTCCTGGCAGATCGCATGCTGGACAAAAGTCATATCAGGACATCAAAGGAGAATAGATTGGGTGGTGGATGGAGCTTTCCTTGAAGGTAAGAAAGCTTACCCACTAAGATATAGCTGTAAAAATTCTAATAATGGATAAGTTGGTGTGGCATGATCAGCATGTAAATCAAGATGGGCTGTTGATCGGTCTGGCTACCAGAGGGCTCAGGAGACCAGGGGTATGTAGAGCAGGCAGCAATGCAATGATGCAGGGAGAGATTATCCAAGGAAACGTATATTTCAGCATGTAATACCAGCTGCAGTCATAATTGCACTGTCTATCAGACCAGCAGGCTGACTTGCAAGTTTCTTGGCTGAGGAAAAGGAAATGCTAGCAAGTCTCCATTCGTGTGAAACAGGTGGTAACTTCCTGGTTGTCTGGACTCTTGTGTTGTCTGGGCCAGCTAGGCAAGTTGTTATGTGAAGGACATATACCTGTCCCAGAGACCGACGGTCAGATTGCTGATATAAAATAGACAGCTGTGGTCCTGTCTGAGATAATTTGAGCTGTGTAGTCCAAACCAAAGTTGGGAAATTTGGAAGGCCATGCTTGGATGCTCCAAATATTTGATGGGGTCCTTCCATCCAACTGGTCACCATTGGAAGGGATCCAGCTTGTGCTTCTCTTTCTCTATATGTTAATCTTGTCCATTTCTGGTGGTAAAGTGAAAGGTTTCCTGCGGTAGCTACTGAGATCCTATGGATGGCGCTAGATGCTAGCAGCAACCTGCAGTGTCTCTGATGCCTATGAGGGGCCTCATCCTCTATCTGTTGGGTTGGAAAGTCCCGGACTTTCCTGGCTTATAGGTGATCTCATTTACTAACATCACCACTAGTCTTAAGGATTGGTTGGGAGGTTGTACCAATGTGGTTGGGGGGTGGGGGTTCACCCATGTGGGATCTATTCTCCAATCCAAATACTGTATCTATGTTACTCTTCTTTGGTTGTAAAAATAGTATAAAAATCATAAACGCCACGTATGTGGTCAGACATCTTGGCACCCTGCACAGTGACTGATCTTTGAAATCCATCAGTTTCCCCTTATCCAGTCATGCCTGACTCTAGGGGGCAGGGCTCATTTCTGTTTCTTAGCTGAGGGAGCTAGCGTTTTCTGAAGACTCCTTCTCACACTCATGTGGCCAGCATGACTATATGCCGAGGTTCACTGAGCCCTGTTGCTTCCCCCCACCCCCGAAGTGGAACCTGTTTATCTACTCACATTTGCATGCTTTCAATTTCAAATTTGCAAGAATTGAGGCAAGTAACAAGAGCTCACTCTGCTTGAAGTCTCAAAGTCTCACTTTGCTCCCGAAGCCAGGCTGTCTTTAACCACTGAGCCATCATGCTCCTACTGATGGTACCTTCAGGTAGAAAAGAAGAGCCACGGTCAGCTAAATGAAAGCTTTTCCTCCACTGTATGGAATCACTGGCCTCAGAAATTCAGAGGTAGCGTTGCAAGCTGTACATTTTGAGATGGTTTTGAGAGGAATCAGACCTGAAGGAGAATTGCAAAGTCACACAAGTGGGACAGTGGAAGTGGTCTATTTCCTAAGCCGTGATAACTCAAAGAGTGGATCTGGCTATAAACTTGATTGCATGTTCCATGACGCATAGAGCTTAATCTAATGATAGAAATGACTTGGCTCATCAGCAGTTGAAAATAGTCCCTACGAAGGGCAGTGTCTGGAAAATTTCTTCATTCTTTTTTATGCATTTTAAGTCACTGTGTGAATGTGGTATATATCCAATATACTGCCCATTCTGAATGCTGTCTAGAATTGTTGGTTGCTATATAAGCTGTTTGGCATAAGAAAGACTAGGAATTCAATTCTTACCCACATTCATAGTTTTTGTTCTGAATTTTTATGCACTAAAAAGCAACTGTGCATATTTTACATAATTAAAAACAGTAGAGAATTCTGCAATTTTAACCTGATTTATGTCTTGTTTCAGCTCTTGGGAAGAAGTTGTCTTCCACTAAGAAGGGGGGAGGAATTGGAAGCATTTTAAAGAATTGAAATAAAATCTGAATGTGAGCTGCTCCTTTCTAAGGGCATCTAGATCAGGCTGTTCTGGTCAGGGGATCACGGGAGTTGAAGTCCGACCCATCTGAAGGGCACTGGAATGGGACAGATGGGTTTAGAAGATATCTCTGGCTTGTGGTATTGCAAAGCAATAAAATAGTGTGGCATCTAAAACTTCTATTGTTTGTCCCAATGGTACAATAGGTCCAAGGAAAGAGGAAGCCATGTGGGTGTCTCCCTGCATTAATTAGCATTAGTCCTAAGAGCCAAATACAGAGGGAGTTGTCTGAAAAGAAGACATTCCTCTCAAAGAGAGGAAAGAAAGAATTAAATAATGGGCCACTGCTGTGTTGGCCAAAGGCCCACTACCCTCTGTGACTGCTGCCAAGGTTGGGTTAGGCTGTGCTATTGCAAGGCACTCATACTGAACATTGAATCAAACTATCCATGAAAAAAAACCTATTACAAAGGTAGTCTTGATGATACAGCATCAGTAGACTGAACAACACATCTTGTAGCTCGTCATCTCTTGAACCATATCATGGGAATACTCATTAGTATATCAGTGCTTGGGGAGGAGTAGGGCTCTAAAGGATCAAAAGCGTTAAATTAAGCTATGATTTACAACAGGGGTGTCCAACCTTGGCAGCTTTCAGACTTGTGGACTTCGACTTCGACTTCCAGAATTCCCCAGCCAGCACGGTCCACAAGTCTTAAAATTGCCCAAGTTGGACACTCCTGATGTGCACCGTTGTGGCTGTAGGAATGAATAGGCCTTAACAACTCAAAGAATTTACTTTTGAGTCCCATCCTGCAAACTGTGGATTAACATTTTGGATTTTAAGGTGGCTGCATTCATACTTACAATCCCTATTGTGACTGCTTACTAAGGCGTTGATGTGGCCATAAAACCAAATTGCTCATTTTTTTGTTTTTTTAAAATGGGATTTCATCCTCATGAATTTTTTCCCTCCACCTGGACATGTATTGTTTAACTAGCAAGGTTGTTCCCTTTCCAGAACTGACCAAGCTCCAGATCATTTTCGACTAGATCTGACAAAACTGAGGAGAGTTTCCGTTAATAACATCCAAGAAGCTCTGTCAGATCACAGGGAGGGAAAACAGGGGAATGAACGAGTGATCTGAACCAGTAGCAGATGTTAGGGGGAATGTGCTGATCCAGTTATTACCTAGCACTAAAAGTACTGGAAAAATGTTCTGGAGGCCAGCAGCGACACAGCCCTTCTGGGTGGCCTGCCCATCATTTTGGGTTGGCTGTCATTTTGCAAAAGGCATTCTGGGTCATCATGACACTTGAGAAGAAGTGGGAGGGGGGGGGAAGACACTCAATTGCTTTCTCACAAGCTTTCTCTGGAGATAAAGATGGGTGTGAACCCAGCGTCGATCCAATTCAGCTTTTCTGAATTTTACAGTACGGTAGCTAGCATGTAACATGGACCGTCATTCTTCTGATTTATGAGTGCTGCTGTTGTGCCCCATAGAGAAGATGCGTTTTGAGGACTGCAATCCAAGGTTTTTTTTTTAAATTTAAGTTTATCTTTAGTCCCCAGCCGGAATGTGCTTTAGCTCTAGTTTTCACCATCCAGAAATTCCTGCAGTTTTCCCAAGGATGGCGTCCTCTCGATTAACAAGCTACAATTTACTTTATGCCTAACTAGCATGGCGAGGATTGTCTCCTCCAGTACAGCATGGACCTAACCTGGGATGTCCCTTTTGTTTTTTGTAGAACTATGCATTACAGACCCATAATTGGCATATTCCTATATATGAGTTTATAACCGATACAGTTAGTGTATTGGTAGTGTACAGGTAGTGTATCAATTGCGACAATTGAGCCCAAAATTTCTGTTGCTAAATGAGACTGTTGTTAACAGTTGGCCAGTTTTACCACCTTCCTTGCCTATGGCTGTTAAGTGAATCAGAGCGGTTGTTAAGTGAGTAATACGGTTGTTAGCTGTCAATCTGGCTTCCCCATTGACTTTGCTCATCAAAAGGTCACAAAACGTGTTCACAAACTCCGGGACTCTGCAGCCATCATAAATATGAATGCCCAGGCACCTGCATTTTGATCACATGACCATGGGGAATTCTGCAACGGTCACAGGTGTGAAGTAACGGTCATCAGTGATTTTTTTTCAGTGCTATTGTAACTTTGTGCAGACACTGAAGGAACATTGTAAGTCGAAGACTACCTGCAAGGGGTTTTCACGATAACCTCTAATCAGTACTGCACTGGACAGCATTAATATTAGGGACTTCTGGGTGGATTCATCTTTGCTGTTCTTCATAGTGAGAATTCTGGATTCTTAGCCTCCCTCCACCCTTACAGAGTTGGAAGGGACCTTGTAGGTCATCTAGTCCACCACCACCCTGCCCAAGCAGGAGGCCCTACACCATTTCTGACAAATGGCAGCCCAGTTTTTTCTTGAAAGCCTCCAGTGATGAAGCTCCCACAACTCCAAAAACAACTTCTGTTCCATGGGTCGATTGTTCTCTCTGTCAGAAAATTTCTCCTTGTTTCAGATTGAATCTCTCCTTGTTCAGTTTCCATCCATTATTCCTTGTCTGGCCTTAGGGTGCCTTGGAAAATAGCTTGACCCCTTCCTCCTCTCTGTGTCAGCCCCTCAAATATTGGAAAACTGCTATCCTGTCTCCCCTGGTCCTTCTCTTCCCTAGACTAGCCATGCCAGGTTCCTGCAACTGTTCATCGTATGTTTTAGCCTCCAGTCCCCTAATCATCCTGGTTGCTCTTCTCTGCGCTTTTTCTAGAGTCTCAACATCTTTTTGTTTTATATCTATAACCCTTGCAAAGAAGAAGTTTTTGGGTTTTTGCAGATCTTCCATGCAGCCTCAGGGGACAAGAAGTGGGGGATATGACGGGTACGGATGCCTCTCAAGACAAGCAGCCTTAGAAATCCTTACAGCTTGGCAGAACTACTGTGTGAACCAGCTGTAGATTTTCATGTTGGGCTGGGCATTTCGGGGCATGACATGAAAGCTGTAGGCCCACCTCACCCACTTTCTCTTCAGTCGTGCTTAGGTTGGAAAAGTTGTCCCAACACAATAGAGAAGGTACTCCCACAACGATTGAAGGCCTAGAGATGGCTGCTGTGGCCGCAAAGCCATAAACCATCTTACTGCCAACTGGGAGGAGGGGAGGGGGCTGCCAGATGGCTCCCCACAGTATCCTGTAAGGTTATAAAGAGGCAGAATGTTTTAATTTAGCGAAGGAGGAGGAGAGAGCTACTGCTGGAAACGAGTCTCGTATTAAAAGCAAAAACCTTTTGTGGAAAGGTAAGCCTGCTCTTAGGAAACGTAATTCCTGTCCCGTGAGAAACAGCACCAGGCAAACTTTTATCTGCTTTCATTTCCAAGTTCAGTAGGATTTCCACAGAGATTTATGTCACCAAGATACAAATGGTGTAAATCATCTGCCGTGCCTTACTCTGGATTTCAGTGCCTTACTCTTGGGTCCCTCAGTAATAGATACCCTCTCCCACCCTTCCACCCCCACCCTTAGTCTATTCACTTAGTCTATTCACACGGGTTTCCCTTGCACCTTCACTTATTGACATTGACGACTACTACTTATTATTGTTGTTGTTGTTATTATTATTATTCACTTAGTCTATTCACACAAGGTTTCCCTTGCACCTTCACTTATTGACTTATTGACAACGACTACTACTACTACTTATTATTGTTATTGTTATTATTATTATTATTACTATTATTATTATTATTATTATTATTATTATTCATTTAGTCTATTCACACGAGGTTTCCCTTGCACCTTCACTTATTGACTTATTGACAATGACTATTACTACTATTTATTATTATTGCTATTATTATTATTATTATTATTCATTTAGTCTATTCGCACAAGGTTTCCCTTACACCTTCACTTATTGACTTATTGACAACAACTACTACTACTACTTATTATTATTATTGTTATTATTATTGTTATTATTATTATTATTATTATTATTCACTTAGTCTATTCACACAAGGTTTCCCTTGCACCTTCACTTATTGACTTATTGACAATGACTACTACTACTAATTATTATTGTTGTTGTTATTATTATTATTATTATTATTATTATTATTATTCACTTAGTCTATTCC
>NW_020769352.1:2507442-2571518 GCF_900518735.1 Pseudonaja textilis
TGACTTATTGACAACGACTACTACTACTAATTATTATTGTTGTTGTTGTTATTATTGTTATTATTATTATTCACTTAGTCTATTCACATGAGGTTTTCCTTAAACCTTCACTTATTGACTTAGTGACGACTACTACAACTACTACTACTACTTATTATTATTGTTGTTGTTGTTATATTATTATTGTTGTTGTTGCTGTTGTTCTTGTTGTTAATATTATTATTATTATTTTTCACTTATTCACTTAGTCTATCCACACAAGGTTTCCCTTGCATCTTCACTTATTGACTTATTGATTACTACTACTTCTAATTATATTATTATTATTTTTATTCACTTATTCAATTTGTGTATTCACACGATGTTTCTCTTGCACCTTCCCTTCTGTGCATTAAAATCCATGGAAGCTTCCGTGAAAGAGGTCCTGCAGGAAATAAAACCAATTGCAAAGTATCCCACTCACCAGAACCCCACATTCCCAAGACAGTGCTGTCCTTGACAAAATCAGGAGCAAGAGCGTGACGTTTGGCAGTGGGAAGGTCTCGCTATTTAGTTCCACAGAAGATTCACAATTGGGCTGAAAAATTAGCTTTCTGTGAGCATATCCTCTTTTTATAGAATAGCAAGAGTTGGAAGGGGCCTTGGAGGTCTTCTAGTCCAATCCCCTGCTTAGGCAGGAAATCCTGTAGCATTTCAGAGAAATGGTTGTCCAATCTCTTCTTAAAAACTTCCAGTGTTGGAGCATTCACAACCTCTGGAGGCAAGTTGTTCCACTGGTTAATTGTTCTAACTGTCAGGAAATTTCTACTTAGTTTTAAGTCGCTTCTCTCCTTGATTAATTCCCCTCTGTTGCTTCTTGTCCTACCCTCAGGTGCTTTGGAGAATAGCTTGACTCCCTTCTTTGGGGCAGCCCCTGAGATATTGGAAGACTGCTATCATGTCACCCCTAGTCCTTCTTTTCATCAGACTAGACGTACCCAATCTCAGCAACCGTTCTTTCAATCCCTTAACTGAATAAGGATCCCTATATGCAAATAAGCGTGCACCTATAGATTTCACATAGACACACATATACCCATCATCATCATAGCGGTTTCAATCTGTAAGCCCAGGTGCTGGGCAAGTGCATCGTTGGTTCATGCCCTGAGTAACTTTTTCAAAGGTTCAGACACAGAATAGATTATTCTCCTAGTATGGATATGAGAAAAATGAAAGTGTGTCTCGGCTGAATGCAGTTCTGGAAGTAATTGCATTTTTAATGCAAGTTCCCTAGTCAAAATTATGTATCTGCCAAGATTATTCTAAATAAAGTACATCAGAGACAAAAGTTGTACAATTGGTAGAGACCTGCAGTATTGTCCACTGTCTATATTCTCTAGTTTTTAAAGGGAATATTGACGAGAAGATAATATATTCATACCAGGGTTCCTGCAATTAGTTGGAATTGCCTATTTTATTAATATTACCTTATTGTGTTTTCTATAAAGCATTAATTATTTCAATAATTATTTGTACAATAGAAAATTTTGGCTAAGATGTTCAAAGAAAGGGCAGTGATTGTATTTCCTTTGAAGGAAACCAAGATAATCAGAATTAATTCTTGGAAACGTAACACTTGCTCAGTACTGATCTCCGAGACATAACAATCTTGGAATTGGCAAGAACAAATCTAAATTCCTTGAATACAATAATGCAAATCTCTAAGAATTTGTTAAAATTTCCTGGTACTTTTGAACCTGGGAATAGTCATTTCATATTTATGATTTAAGTTTAAGGGCCCTTGGACATTATTATGTAACTAAGGAAAGTGAGTAACAACACCATGTTTGCTCTAAATGTCATCAATTAATTTTATTTCATTATAATTAGGCAACTTTTGAATTCTCAACACTTTTTAAATAGGGTACAGTCAACTTCCTCTTGAAAAGGGATTGAAGAGTTGGGTGGGACATCGGCCTCTGCACCTGTGTAAAACTAATTTTTCAGTCGTGGGAATATGCTCTTCCAAAACACCAATGACTGAGGATTTTAACCATGTCTTTAAGAAAAACCCAGATTTTCTGCATCTCTAGTTCTGTTGTGGATGAGATGATCTTATCTCATTGAATTAAGTTACAAAAATGATGGGAGGAAAACTCAAAATTAGGTAACTGAAAAAAAACACCTTTTTTGTATTTTATACAGTGAGATTTCAGGTGACTAATGAAGAACAGCCAGCACACACACAAAAGGAGGTATGTGTGAACATTCTGCATTATCTTCAAGACCTGAAAACAGTTTCCTCTCTAACCTGTCTTATTTCTTTTTGCAGGTTTTGCAAAAACAATTTAAATCTTTGCACAATGAATTGTGCATATTCTTTAGAAGGGAAAATAATCTCTTAATTGAATTATAGATCATACTGGAGAGAGGAACAGAATCAGAATAAAATATTACAAACAGCAATAATTTTTTATTCAAAGTGTAGGTTACTCTCTGCACTGCAAATAAAGAACAATCAAAGCCAGTCTTTTAGCAACAAATACAAAATTAGACCAGAATACAAAATACAAAATCAAGAGAAAGACTGAGGTTGCAGTTGCCAGACAGCAGAGATTGGGGAGGGAGATTAGATCATTAAAAACAACCTCAGGGACAGAGGGCTTAACCTTTCCTTCTGCACTATTTTCCCAATCAGGATCTGCCCCCCTTCTTACCGCCCCACCATCCACCTCTTAGCAGCCCCAGCTGGAAGAAAGATTAAACTGCGCTGTATTATAATAAAGGCTCTTTCCATCTTCTTTATAGTCCCATTACGCTGGAGACGGTCCACACTTTCAGCATTCGCTTTTCAACCTTGGTGGTCAAAGTCCATTGGTCTCCTATTATTTTCGGATGCATGGACTCCCTAATACTTTAGCGAACTCCCGAGGCTACAGGATCAATCACAGTGAAATCTGCAAAGTACCATATCCTTTCGTTTTTAAAGGAAGACGTTTATTACTTGAGATAGCTTTAACCGTTTCTGAAACCTGCAGTAAAATAATGTATGTCCACTAAAACACACACGTACTCACACAATGTAGTGGGTGAAGGGATGAGAAAGACAGAAGTGAAATCTGGACTTTGCGGGAATGTGGTTTTCTTTTTTGTGGCAGGTCAGACTGAATATTTCCTCTCCGAGCTCAGTTCTTTTCCAGATTGGATTTGGAGAAAATCCAATTTGGAAAAGAAAATCCAGTTTGGGTTTGGGTTTAGGACTGGATTAGGGACTTCTGTCCTCACTGTGAGTTGTGTGTGTGTGTGGGGAGGACACACGAAGGGAGGCTCAGTGTACACATGTTGTACTCTGACAATAAAGGTAATAATAATAAAAGGGCTAAGCTAATATATAGAGGAGTTGCTGTATACATTTTCTCTCAACTATGGTTTGCTTTTGCTATTAAAAGACACATATAACATGCATGTTTTATTTTATACATATTTACAGGCCAGGACAGATATATAGCAAGAGGCAGTTTGGTCTAGTGGGTAAGGCACCACACTTGAAACTGAGAGGCCATGAATTCAAGTCCCACCTTAGCCATGAAAGCCAGCTGAGTGACTTTGGGCCAATCACCAGGAGACTGTGAGTTCTATTCCCGCCTTAGCAAACCAAGCCAATTGGGTGATTTTGGCCAATCCCCAGAGACTTGAATTCTAGTCCCACCTAGCCATGAAAGCGAGCTGGTTGACCTTGGACCAGTCATCCTCTCTGATCCCAACTCGTTTCACAGGATGGTTGTTGTGGAGAAAATAGGAGAAGGAAGGTGTGTTTGCCGTCTTGAGTTTTTTGTAAAAATAATAAAGGTAGGATATAAATAAATAAAATTAAGTTGAAGCCATGCCATAATGACTAGATACACTCGTCACACTAATCCACAATCTGCTTAACCATTGTTTGCTCAATAAACCATAAAAGCAGAGAACAGTAAGCCAAAAGTGAACAAGATCACTGCATGGACTTAGTCACTGAGTAAACTCCTGGCACATGCCTAGAAGCTAGATAATTTAACAACAATTGGATGTTATGACACAATTTGACTGCGAAAGCTGGATTGAGCATTTCAAAATCTGTGGATCAGAATAATTTTCTGATCTAGGTTCCAGACAACCATCTGATCCTTGGATCCCCTTCAGGGTGAGAAACAATATGTGTGACAGACATCCAAAGGAATGATCTTTAATCTGCATCCATGTGCACAGGACCTGTTAGATGCCAGGTTTCCATGACAAATCCCAGATTCTTTAATGGATGCGTCAGTCTGGAACGTATTTCCAGAAAGAAACTACGAAAATCATTGTAACAAATCTTGTCTGGCATGATTCCGATACCAGGTTAGCCAATGAGTAGAAGAGGGTTCACAAATCTACAAGAATATTTTGTCTGTTAGGTAATAATTTGATTCCTTTCTACATCTAAGTCAACAGCCTGATCCTATGACCATGCAACTTTGGGGTTTAAACTTGGAAATGAGTTGTAGTTGGAATCTCTCTTGTTATAACCTACTCGACTTGGAAGACAACTACGTCTTAACTATAAAACCATACTCTCTGCCATATTCAGATTACTTTAAAATGAAATGCCTAATCGTTACGTTGGCTTCCTCCGTTAAACTGGAAAATGAGGAAATGTGGATAATTTTAAGTCATTTTATTTTGTCCTTCATACATAATCATTTCCAGAACGATCTAGTCCCAGTAAAAAATAACAAGTTCATTGTCTCATGCACTTCACAGGAGAAGTCTTATCACTCTTTGATATGAAACTGATTCCAAGCCATGGGATAATCTTTCAGTGAAATACATAAATCATCCCCCCAAAAAACCTTTTTCAGATGGAGGGCTACACTCAGTTTTTGAGAGACACATTGGAGACATGTTCCCCTAAAAGGGTGGCGCTAGAACAGAAAACAAATAGGATTTAAATTAAATTAAATTAACAGGATTACTCAAGCATTCAAGAATGTTTGCTTTATATTACATTAAATATTATAGTTTAACGGCAACTTTGGGAGGTCTCCAAAGTTTATATCCACGTGTTCAGTTTCCTCATCCTTTTCAGAACATTTAATTCTGCTTCAATTCTTTATTTGAGTCATAAGGCCAGCAGTTAGAAATAATAAAATGGTTAACAGTGGAGATATATAAAAATAAAGAAAATTAATAGAGATTTTTCAAACTGAAGGAGAGACAGACAGGACATATAGAAGCAGAAAATTTCTCTGAACGGTGATCATTCAGGAAAAGGATCAAGTAAGGTCATGATCTGTGTCAAGACATTTTTTTTCAAAATAAGATAAATATAAGTTTTCCAGGATTTGCTGTAGAAACAACAAGGAAAATGTGCCTCAAGGAACTCTGTTATTAAGGTATTCCCCACAAAGACCTGTTTCTTATTTCTTCTCCATTATTAATTGTGCCACTTTTTTTATTAAATTTTTTTTTCATTCTTAGCATTTAAAAATGTTTCTAGTACCTTCCTTTTATATAAAGGAGTCCCTGCAGATTTTACTCTGCTAGTTGTTGCTGACTCTAGGGGACAATGCTCATCTCTGTTTCAAGGCCATTGAGCCAGCACTGTCTGCAGTCATGTGGCCAGCATGACATCACGGAGCAGTGTTACCTTCCCATCAAAGTGGTACCTATTCATCTGCTTGCATTTCAGAGGTGTTCAGCAGGTTCTAACCAGTTCTGGAGAACTGGTAGTGGAAATTTTGAGTAGTTCAGAGAACCAGCAAATACCACCTCTGACTGGAGACTTTACAGTATCCCTCCCCTGCCCGCCTACCAAGCCACGCCTGCAGAACCGGTAGTAAAAATATTTGAATACCACCACTGTTGCATCTGCATGCTTTTGAATGAGTTCAATCCTAGGTAGAGGCAGATATTTCCCTCTCTTGGCACATTGAGATTATATCTGCTGAATATAATTCTGCATTGGTGACAGGAAGGGCATCCAGCCAGTAAACACACAGCTCCATTCAGTTGCCTAGATTTGATCCCGCAAGAGATTATGGGTCATTAAAAGGGGATGATTTGCATGCTGTCCAACTGCTAGGTTGGCAGGAGCTGGAGCAAGGATGGGAGCTCACCCTGTCGCATGGCGCTCGGGTCTCAAACTTGGCCTACTGGCTTTCCAGCTGACAAGCCCAGAGTCTTAACCATTGAGCCACTGTGTGTGCTTTTAAAATATTTCCGGTGAGGGACATGTTGTGGTTCGCCGGCAGCTAGTACAGCCAGCAGTGGAATCGGATAGTGGGGAAGAACGGGGACCAGACAGGGAATCTGGAGAGGACTCGGACGAGGGTCCTGCAACTGATGCAGAGATGGGGCCAGGACCATCTGGGAGTGGGGTGCTGCCTCCGGGGCCTAACAGCAGCGAGGCAGAGGACCCAGGGGAGCCTGTTCCCAGTGCGCGCTTACACAGAGCTGCTAGAAGGCAAGAGCAGCTGAGACAAAAGGGGCAATTCAGGAGTAAGGCTGGGAGGTGATTGCCCCTCCCATAAGGTATAAAGGACAGGCCAAGGTGACGAAACCTTTGCAGGAAGCAAAGTCACTCGTTCGGTTCAGATTCATTCTTGAAGCTCTTTGTACTTTGGTTGGTTTTTCTTCTAGTTCATTTGATACTTTTGTTATTGGCAGCACTTCACAGAAAAGAAAGGTGGGTGCTTATCTCGAGGGACTGTTTGAGATTAATTCCAGATGGGAATGAAAACAAAATAGGTAAAATAAGTCTTGTTTTTAAAATAAGCATGTGTGTAGTTACGGTCTGGGAAGTCTTGGTCAGAACAGGACAGTTATAGAGGGAAGGATATCCAGATGTTACAAACAACAAGTGAACAAATCTATACATTCTCCTAAACAAAAGATAAAAGCATTATTCTTACCCAGGCTAAAAAAAACCAACCACCAATGCCTAATATGAAACTAACCATTTGTGGTTCCCTTCTCTTTGTCTCTGTATAGCTTTCATTCTCTTTTGCACACAAACATCAACGCACATATTCTTTCTCACTTTTCAGTCCCTGCTAAAAATTCAGGAGTGTCCAGAGAGGGTTTAAAAATGACAAGGTGGAATCCGTAGCCACGTGATCAAAGCCCTGTCCTTTTTTCCCATGTTAAAACAAAAAAAACAAAAAAAGTTGGATCTTAGCTCATCATGACCGTCTTGGCTTTTTTGTTTTTTTTAAATGCCCGCACAGACACCCTTGTAAAAGTTATTCTGTGATCAAACCCAGTGATGTTTTCTTTGTTCAGCGCTCTACATCTCCTCAATCTCAATTAGACACTTTTTTATGAGTATATCTGGAACAGCAAGTACTCTCCACCAACCCCTTTTTGGCTTACAAATTGCGTGCTTTGCTTTGCTTGCATTGTAATGATTGTCAAAAGGCACTTTTGAGCTTTTCTTTTGGTGAGATTTCAGTTAGCTTCCCTTCTCTCCCCCCACCCCACCCCTTCAAATTCTAGAGACCAACAAAACGTAAAGGGGAAAGCCTAAGAGACGGAAGAGGATGTAGAACAGGGTATATTCCAGGTTGGTTTCTCGACAGATACGGGAAGGGGGGAAAATCATGAGTTAGTTCAGTCTTTTCTCTTCTTGTGACTCTGTATCTACATCGTTCCTTTCTGGAAACTTGTGTTCTGAATCGTCTCTCTTCCATCCAAACTTACTGCCAAGACTTTCTGGCTGAATTAAGTTGAACTACATTTTTTTTTTCAGAACAGAACAACTAAAGTTACACATTTCTCCACATTTTCTCTCTCTTCAAGCTAGAGCTCTTCAGTCTGCCAGTAGCCCTTTTCATACGACAATATCCCCACATCAAAAATCCCACTTCTAATCGATACTGGCTTTTAAAAGCAAACCTACCCAAGTATTCACAGTGTGCACATACATGCACACATATCTTCAGAAAAAGTTTTGTTAATCCGAGGAAAATGTTATTCTTTTCCTAGGGCAATGCGATTAGGCCGTGGGGAGGAGGAAGGAAGAGAATGAAATAGAATGGATGGGGTTTGGAGCAGGGCTGTGCCTCACGGTTCCTTGTAGAGCTCAAGATAGAATGGAGGCCAGTTGTAGCCAACCTTCCTGGGCTGTGCTTCTCAAACCCAAGAAGAGACAAGAGAGGGAGAGTGGAGAGAAGTGGTAAGAGAAGAGGGAGTACATGTATCAGGCACAGGAAATCAGGAGTCCAGGCAGTTCAAATGAATATATAGGTTTATTGTGTATTACAGCTCTCTACGACAATCTGAACTACTAAGAGTCAAAGCAAATTGGCGGGAGATAAGAGTTAATGGAATTCAACGTAGGCTGGACCTGTGGGTGCAAAGGGACTCGAGACTGATTAACATGCATTACCCTTCCCCCAGGCTAATCCCAGGTCATCTCCTACACATGTACTCCGGTTAAAAAGCTTTCCAATAGAAAGAGAGGTCTTTGAGTTAGGTACCAGACGAGATTGCTTCTCAAAGTTTTTATTCCAGCAATTCAACATGGAAAAAAAAATCTATGTTATCTAATATTAGGCAATAACTAATTTCCATAAGAACTAGTTAAGTTAACCCTTGAACATAAGAAATATCAGAGGAATTAATAATCAGGGCTTCCATCACATCCTTTAGAAAGATGTATTGATTCAGCAAAGATTAAAAAAAAAATATAGTGAATCATTTGAAAACCAGTAATGTCGTGGATCTTCCAACATTGCATTGACACAAACAGCTATAATTTCAAACATTACATCACCCCAATAAAATATATTCAGGAATCTGTTGTGTTAAAGTTAGACCCTCGAGAAATGCAGTGGTTTGGAATGTAAGACTGGTAGGAAAATAAACCCTTCCATATTAAAAAAAATATCCATTTGAGTTAGATGCATTTCTTGATCATAAATTAGTAAGAAACTTGGTAACTTTACTCAAAGAACTGAAGACTACTTGATATCACCTACTTTGGGGCAGAAGGAATAATGCAAGACTATTGTTTCTACCTTTTTTGTAAACAAGTCACTTTCTGGAGGGGTCTATGATTTTTAATCCCTTCATATAGCAATAGCACTTGTATAGCGCTTCATAGTGCTTTACATCCTTCTCTAAGCGGTTTACAGAGTCACCATATTACTTCAATAATCTTGATCCTTATGTTGGTCTTCATGCTCGGATACTATTGCTGTCTTTCAACAAGGTTTGCTGAAGAGGACCCTGTGCTAGATTGAGAGAATTCCATGAGACAATCGACAGGAATGCATGAGGCAATTAACTTGTTAATTTATCTATATAGGAATGTTGAAGAGAAAGTCAGCTTCTTTCTTCAAGTAAGGTGATTGAAGAACTTCCCCAGCCTTGATTTTCTGTCAATCCTTTATATTTGGGGATAGAACCACAAGGATGGCATTGGGGACCATTAAACAGGCTACCTTTCTGCAATGCTTAGCTGATACAGGGGAATGGTACGCCATTCACTGGTATTTCTGGTAACATTTATTATTACCTCCCTTTCAAAAGATGATAAGAGGTTGGAATCACCGGAAGGATAGGCCAATAGTTTGACATTCAGGGCATTTCTTTCTAAATCAGACAGTGGAAGATCAACTGCGGTCCCTCAATCAACTCAGCTTTGGTGGAAGTTGTAAAATGGCTAAAACTTCCCGCTGTTGTCCTGAGAGGGGAGCACTAGTAGCTTAGTTGGAGCTATCCAAGGTACCATTTTTTATTGCCCTCTTCACCAAAGGACCTGAATTGAGTTTGCTGGCCATATCTGTTGCTCTCCAGCAACCGCTAAGGTCTTGACTTTCCCAACAAAAGGCAGGCAGTCCTGAAATGGGAAAACATTACCTGTATATTTGGTTTCCTATCCTTTTCAGTAACTTCGCATGAAACCAGAAAGGGAAAACCATGCAAAGTGTGGGCATGGATGAGGTCCATCATTCATTGGTGCCATAGAAGGTTCTAAAGACCCAGAATCAATGTGGAATTAGATATGAGTGAACAAACTAGGATTCCATACTGAGGTAGCCTTGGTCAGAGGTCAGGTTGAACTGCAAATTAGAACGCAATCAATTTAGGGTGGAGTTCAATTTATTGGAAGGTTCAGTTTGTAGATTAAAAAGAGTTTCACTTATTCCTAATTTTAATTGTAAGCCACCCAGAGTCACTTTTCAGAGTGAGATGGCAGCATATAAATTTAAGAAATGAATAAAGCAAGGGATGTCTAAGGACAGGAATGCGACCAGTGGGTCAATATGCTTCCTCCTGAGGAAGAAGAATTTGGTCTGAGTGACCTATGCTTTTGTTCTTCTCATTTAGATTCCTAAAATGTTGCATGTGGAAGTGCCCTTTTAAAAATGTTTGGAACCTACTTGTTGGGGTTGTTATTTGTTTCTTTAATGAACTAACAAAACGTAAAAGAAAAATACTGCAGTTAAAAAAAATAAAAGAAATGCAGGGTTCAGAAACAAAAAACCATATATTTAATATGGGATAGAAAGTTGATTTTTCCCCCTAAACAAAAAGGGAGCCAGATACTCTTTGTGAGCTCTTAAGAGCTATTTTAAAGATCCGTCTTAAATATTTGTTGCCAAGCATGACATTTGTACAGAAAATGGTAATCTATTAGGAAAAAAGACATCGTTAATATAGTTAATAAATTGCACTTCCAATAAATGTATCCTTCCTTCTAGATTTTTCCTCCAAAGCTTTTTGCTACTATGTTAATGGTTGAGTCAGAATACTTTCTCACAGCTTTACAATGCCATGAGTCAATTAAAAGATACATTCTAGTAGTAACTGCAGCTAATGCAAAACTTTGATGCCCAGATTATCTTCCGGCTTGTGGTACCGACTGTATACAGTAGGCCTGAATCGTCCACATTAACCTTCAATTTGTTCTTGAATCCTACGTTATTTATATTGGTGCTGCAGTTACATCAAGAGATGAACCCTGGTTACCATTAGATACTCACTCTTACAGAAGCCAAGGGAAGGAAACAGAAATCAAAGAGTGATTGTACTCGGTTCCCCTCAGAATGCTACTCGTCTTTGGAAAAAGGGGGTAGCACTTTCCAGGTAGTCCTTGACTTACAGTTGTTTTATGTAGTGATCATTCCAAGTTACAACAGCGTCGATAAAAGTGACTTATGACCGTTTGTCACACTTAAGACCGTTGCAGCATCTCCATGGTCACATGATCCAAATGCAGACCCTCGGCAACTGGCTCCTATGACGGTTGCAATGTCCCAAAGTCACGTGATTTCCCCCTTTTGCAGCCTTCTGATGAGCAAGGGAAGCCGGATTCACTTAACAACCATATAAATCGCTTAACGGCTGCAGAAGGCGTAAAATGGGGCAAAACTCACTTAACATACGTCTTGCTTAGCAATGCAAAAATGGTGGGCTCCCTTGTGGTCATAGTTCAAGGACTACCCTGTACAAGGGTTTGGTCTTTGACTCAGTGCGCCATTAGTCTGGCAAACCTGTTCATCCTCTTAGGATGTCTCCCGGGCTTGGTGCAAAAGACACACCTGTCCTTCATGAATCCCAGGTAGAACAGACCCGTGTACAACAGTTGCTCCAGGCCATCGGTCATTTGCAAGAAATGAAAATAATACAAGTTTTCCCTTGACCAGAACATCAGCACACCCCTTTTTCCAACTTACATGGATGTCATTCACAAGAGTATAAAGACTTCGAGGAAACTGCAGGATAATTTTACTGAGTAGGTATTGACCTGGAGATTTCAAATTGAGGGCCCGGGACAAATTAGATTCACACTATCTTGATTTTGCCCTGCCTTACCAGGAGTTTCTACTCTCTGTTGTCTGCTTTTTTCTTCTTCTTTTTGTTCCTAAGCTAGTGCGTACACATGTTGCGAAACCGCAGCTCCTCTGGGATTTGCGAACGAGCAGGCACGGTGCATTTCAAATTGAAATCGACTCAGTGTATTACGGCCATATGCTTTTCTGCATTCGCCGCGGTGAAATTTTAAAAGGGAAAACAAATTAACGAAATCTAGATCAAGTGATCTGTGCATGCGGCATTCTGGAGGAACAGTAAATTTGAACAAAAAACTTCCAGACAGCCAGGTAACTTTGGTCACCCTTGGCAACTGCCCTTCATTTTTGAATAATGTCTAACAGATGTCTAATGCAATACTCTGAGCCGACCGTTCTCAAGAGAAAGCTGTTAATGTCACTCTTTCTGGCTTACCCTGGAAGAAATGATTTGCAGAATGTTGATCTTCCAAATTTGTATGATGATGCATTTTGTATCGTTGCTCCTCTAAAAGGAAAGTCCATTGGGAGAAAATTAGTATCATTAAAAACAAAACAAAAACCAATTTTTTTTTTGTTCCTTCCTACATTTCCAATATATCACATGATGAGTTTTTGCTTTCTAGTTTTGAACACAAATGTGATGCAGAACTAATGGTGTTACAAGAAAAGAGAGAGAGAGCTGACCGGAAGTTCAGAAGGTTTGTTTTTCAAACTATTTTTTTATAAATATTCCAACTCTTTTAAAATGGAAAATCCTTTGGGAAAAAATTCATCATGTCCTTCAAAACGTATGACATTTGGTGGTTATTTATCAACTAAAGTTAGTCTTTTTTTTTTTAATGCAAAGATGCTGAAGAGGAGAATTTCGGATACCTTTAGAAGTGTACTGAAAAACCCCTTCTTTCCTTGATCATAATCCCCAATAAATTTAACTTTTTCCAGGGACCATTTATTTAGACCAGGCCTTCTCAAAATGTGGCCTGGGCATCTCTGGGGATTCCCAAGCCCCTTTTAGGGGGTCCGCAAACTCAAACATATATTTTAATATTTTTTCAGTTTGAATTTCTAAAGAGTACACAGCAATAGATATCAATTACAGAAAACCAAAGCTTTGGGGTCCTGCGACATTTTTAAGAACACAAAATCAATCCTGAATCCAAAATGTTTGAGAAGCGCTGATTTAGACTATTATTATACACGAATAATTTCTCTGCCAGAGCCCTTCGAATGGTTTGTGATTTAAAACAAAGGCTAAACATTTATTTATTTGTTTATAATTAACTAAGATTACAGTTTCATGGTTCCTGAACCTCGGGTCTTTTCACAGGCTGAGAGACCACGAGTGGCATGGCCACATAAGAGATTTTGGGGGGCAGGAGGAGCTATCGTCAGCCGTCCCTGGCTAGGCCAGGGGTTTTTACTTTCTCCCTCAGCCAACAGGCAGTGGAATGGCAATCAAACATATACAGGATGCAAATCTTCATGCACCAATTTCTCTAAGCCAGTGGTTCTCAACCTCACCGACTTTAAGAAGTGTGAAATTCAACTCCCAGAATTTTAGCTGTTCAAGTTCAGACTTCTTAAAGTTGCTAAGAGAGTTGAGAACAACACTGCCTTAACTCATTCCTTTTTCAAAAATGTAATTTAAAAAAAATGGATATATGGATGCTTTAATGGGATGCTTTACTTCTGATGATGGTGAATCCATATTTTTTCTCTCGCCACGTTAAACATTTCATACGAGCAAACAGCCTGCTTTTATTTGATATTAAGCCTTCAGAGAAATACTGTGTACAAAGACAGACGTGTGTCTGGGACACAGTGAACATGGTGAAAAGGCCCTGTGTTTGCAACCTTTCGCCCAGCCTGCTAGGAATTTAATGTAATGTCACGTTGACTTCTCCACATTGGGGCAAATGGGGTACAAGCTGCAGAGGAGGAGGAATTTAAGGGAAAAAAGTGAGGCGGTTCCTTGTAACTTGCTGTGCTCTGTATTTTTTACCTAGGATGCTGGGAACCATCACCACGAAACCAACTGAAAAAAGGATGAAAATAGAACAGTTTCTCCTCCAAATGGTAATTCAGTTTTTATGTCACTGTCTTCCGTGGTTAAATACACTTTGCAGCCTACTTAAGAAATGGAGAATGTGCTGGAGCGCATACCTAAGTTTTTATTCATGTTAAATTGGCAAAAATTTAAATCCATGTAGTTTTGTATAATGTTATTTGTATATTCCAAGTAAGTTTAGGTCCTTATTCAATCACAGATCACAGAATGAAGTTGAACAGAAGTCTCTGTTTATCTTGTAAAAAGTAAAACCCACAGAGGGGGGGGCCTCTCAGAAGTCTTGGATCTGCTTATGAAGGATACAGCACTGTTGTTTGACATATGGTTGTAGTAGGACTCAAGGAGATTTAAGTATGGTGGAACAAAGCCTCTTCCGTGGGTTCAAAACCTGTTAGTCCCAAACTACGTCTGTAGGGTTGTTTCTGGAGGGAAAGCCTTCCTCTTCCTCATACCGCTCCCCAGAACAGATTTGAGGTAGATGTGCTTCTTCTCACCTCAGGATCTAGCTGGATTTTATCCCCCTTTGAAGAAAAACTAACATCTGGAGATGGGACAGTTGGGTACTGAGTCAGAATGCTGGGTGCATCCCACTGCGTTGAAGCTTCCCTGCAACTTCTGAATAACAGAATGAAGGGGTTGGATGGGAGCTGGGAGGTCTTCTAGTCCAACCCCTTACTTAAGCAGGAGATTCTCTACCATTTCAGACAAATGGCTGCCCAAAGTCTCTAAAAACCTCCGGTGACAGAGCATCCACAACTTTCGAAGGCAAAGACATTTCACTGATTGTCAGGAAATTTCTCCTTTTGTCTAGGCTGGTCCTCTTCTTGATAGTTTCCATTCGTTGCTTCTTGTTCCGCCTTCAGAACAAGAAAACAGGTTTTGGAAAATCCCCTTCCCCCCACTCCCCTTCTCCTCTGTGGCAGCCCCTCGAATATTGCAACATTGCTATCATGGCATCCCTAGACCTTCTTTTCATTAAACCAGACATATCTAATTCCTTGCAACCATGTTCTTCGTATGTTTAAGCTTCCAGGCCCCTCGTTATCTTTGCATGACTCGGGGGGGGGGGGGGGGGGGGGGGGGGGGGGGGAGAAGGGGAGCGGGTTACAGCATCGCAACAGGCAAAATCCCACCCAAACGTCATTCCTGGTGTTTCTTTTGAATAGGCCAATGCCAAGATACAGCGTCATGGCTCTTGTGGATCAGAATCGGGAGCCAAAGATGTCTGACATCAAGATACGTGCTGTGAATGTTGACGGAATTTTTCCTTCCGCCCAAAGGAAGCATACTAAACTTTGGGCACGAAAGTAGGCTCCCGACTTTTGAATCAATAAAGAATGAGACAGAGTCATTGGACTTTTTCCCCCTCCCCTTTAATTCCAATCTGGTTCGTTTCAATATTTTTTGACCAATATATTTTGGCAAATCGTGTTTTATATTGTAAAGTCCAGACAGAAACCAACATTTTGGATGATTGTGTTGGAAGCATATTTTAAGAAAGAAAGAAAAATACATTAGAAAGATTAATAGCGCTTTTGAGGGGTGGTGGTGGGGAGTTTGGAAACCCATCCTAATAATAGCTATTGCTATTGTTTTGTTATAATGTAATAAAAAACAGCAAAATGAATTGTTTACTGTTGCATACAAAAGTCCTCCGAAAAATGTGGCGTCCTTCAGGCTTCAAGGACAATTACAGCTCCTGTGCCAGGATTGGTAGCAAAGAGGCTGTTTTCTTCCAAGGCTAACCTTTGGCCATGATTTCTGTAATAAGCCTCCTTCACATTGGCTAGGAATCTTTCCAGTTTGTCCACAGGAACCATTGACACAGTGCAGCCACCCCATCCTGCCCCAGTCAGGCGTGATCCAACTGCTCCAAACTGCCTAGAAGAACAAAAAATAAATAAATAAAGCAGATTTTTTAAAGTCATAAATCAAGGGGAGAACGTGTTGTGCATGCAGTGAGCCCTACTGGCAAATCCTGGACAGAAGCGGGTTAGATTTCTTCTCGTTTTCAAAAGAAAACAAACAACCAGATAGGCAGCTAAAAAGTCAGGTGGCTGGAAGGTTGCAACCCAGTTCTGAACAGCTGACGTTAAACTGCCTGGTGTAATCTAATCTGAACTATTGATTTACTACGAATCTGCCAGTCTTGATGTCTATATAATATCACTAAGCCTCTAACACTAGCTAATAGAAAACTGAATAGTAGGTTAACATTTTAACCTATGCCCTGAAGTGGTTTCCTATAGGCACGTCATTACTATTGTGGACAGTCCAGATTAGATTCGCCCTTACTCCATCTAATCTCTCATCCCTCTTCTGATATTTTTATGTACCTACCTGTCCACCAGCACTCAGAATTGGCTTTTTAATTTCCTCCCTAATGGGAATGGGGACAGTGGCCGTTGATGTCCTCCAGTTCATTCTTGTTAAGTGAGTGGCTCAGCCCCCACCGTAGTAGGACTGCCGTTCACGTAGAGGATTTACCTGCAACGATTCACTTGTAGTTTAGAAGTTGCAACAGCCCAATTTTGCCCTACTTTTTGATGGTTCCTAAAAGGTAGCTGCTGACCAGCTGCTTTACATATGCTCCTCTGTGTCAATGGCTGGATCTGCAACGAGTTCTTCATGTGTCATTTTAATGCTTTGGTTTCTAATTAGCATATTCAAATTAATTTCCCTAATTCGGTCAGGGGTGTCAAACAGGATTTCATTGAGGGCCGCATCAGCATTGTGTTTAACCTCAGGGGGCTGGGGTGGGCATGGCCAGTTCGACGTCACTTGTGTCCGGGGGGGGAGGGGGGGCTGTGCAATGGGATCCTACCTGTTCCACCGCTGGCTTCCGAGCTCTGTTTTCAGCAGCAACCCTCTCCCAGTGAAAACGGAGCGCGGGAGGGCCGCCTGCAACCCTCGTGAACTCTGCGGCCCTTCCGAGCTCTGTTTTCACAGGCAGAGGCACCCCGGGCCAGTCCTTGGCTGTTTCCAGGGCTGCTCTGCAGGCCAGATTGGGGGGCCCGAGCCTTGAGTTTGACACCCCTGGCCAAGAGGAATTTGTCACCAGAATTCACTAGTAGAATCCTTTTATTTCAGAGATCCTCAAATTCTGCAGTATACCATAATTGAATTTATGTAGGGGCATTTACTGTAAGCGTTGAAGGACCAAAGCTTGCGTCCTTTCAGAATTTGCACTGGTCTCTTCTAAGAGAAGGCAGCTACTGACTTGTCCAGAAAAAACGAATCCAAGCACTTCCAGCAATCCAGCTTCGGTTTGTGCAGACCTTGCCCCATCTAGGCATAACTGCAAAGCATCTAGATGCACAGATTTTTCTTCGTATCTTAAAGCTTGTAAGAAAGCTGCTAGGAACTGATAATCCGAGATACATAAGCAATGAACCTCCATACTCTTTTGGAAACGTTCTTGAAGCCTAAACATAGCAATTGGCAATGATTATAGACAATAAAACCACTTCTGCACGAAAATGCTGCCCATTATTGTTACTATATTAGGTAAGTTTTATTCCTGGATCAGAACCAGACAATAAAAAACTAGGAGAGGACCCTTCAATTATCAGTGAAACATGCCAGAATAAAGTTGTGTTTTTAAAACAAACAACCGCTGTGTAAGTTCAAAATAAAGTGAAGAACGAGCGGTCGGTTGGATGCAGCGTAGTTCCTGTCATAAGATCTCCTCAGCCAGGTTTCAGTGGGAAGCTCGGAAGAAAAAAATCTGAGGCATTTTAACCATTGTGTTGAATTTTGTCTGTCATGGTTTTCCTTATAAAGGCCAAAACTGAAATTACTCCTCTTCGAATGAAACCTTTAACTCCATATTTTCATCTTGATATTTCACTTAGTTGCTGTATTGCTTCATGATTATTTTTTATCTTGGAGCTAACCTGAAAATTGGAAATCATTTCAGAAACTCCCCTCCACAAAGGACTCACTTACGTGAGGGCCTTCCTGTATGGAATGGTTTCCGGAGAAAAGAGGAATTGGGAGGTTCCTGTAGCTCAAAGGCATAGAAGGGAACCAGAGAGTCATCTTGAGATGGGAAAACCAAAACTTCTCTCTTCCCTGGGGGTTTTGGAGGCAAGTCCACAAAGGGGAGAAGCTAAGAAGAGAAGGTCTGAACAAAAAGTGAAGCCCAGGGGAAAAACTTAGCCTTCCTGCAATGCTCCAGTTCTGGGCCTTTGATCTCCACAGAAGCCCCACTGCAACAAGCAATGATGTGGCTCAGCATGGCAAACTCTGCACACAGGAAATTGGGAGTCCAGGCAGTTCAATTGAATATGGTTTTACTGTACGCTGAAAGCTCTCTGCGAGAATCTGAACTATTTTAAGGGTCACAGAAAATTGGCGGTTGGTAAGAGTTAACGGGATTCAAGGTGGACTGGACTTAAATCTCTTGTGAGCATGAAGGGAGTCAAGACTGATGATAGGTTTGACCCCTCCCTCAGGCTGAGCGTGGTCACCTACAATTTTGTAATCATTTGGCTCAAAGTACCCTAAAGCATGTGGGGTTTTCTCTCCCTTAACAACAGGTCTCCATGAAATTGACTATATGAAGCCACTTGCCAAAAGAATTCCAACCAACCCACCAGAGCATACTATAATGGCCCAAGGTTAAGTCTTTCTCGTGTTGATCCACTGTTTTTGGCACAATGGCTCTGCAAACACATTCATCTGTGGCTTGAATGCCTAAGCATTCATTTTTCTTGTACTGCTTAATTGGAATTGCTGGGGCACAACCTATATTCTTCTAGGTGCTATGTCATAAGAAGTGCTTGGCGACTTGCTTTGAGTCCGTACATGGTTTGAAACGGGAGGGCTTGAAGCTCCATGGTGCTTTACTGTGGAGGTGCTGAAATAATGATCTCCCCCGCCAGCTATGCCAGCACTTCGAGCTTGGAACTTCGAGGGCCTCATACTTTTACAACATCCCCTAAAAAGAGGCAATAACCGTCACTTAGCTACTTAGCTCACCAAAACACCAGCATTTCCTGCCAAGCATTTACGGCATGACAGCTCCGCTCTGCAACCATGCTGAAATCATTTAGGTTCTTTGGAGAGGGCCCGAGTCAGCATCAACTTATTAGCGCAAACCAGTTATCAACTGGCCTAAACGCAGTGAAACAAGAAGAAACATTAGGAGACTTTGCTGTTGGAATCAGCCGCTCTGCAGATGCTGTTGGGTCTGTGTTGTTTTCTTTATGAATGGAAACCAGTCGCCAGGTTTCTTCCTCCCTTCCTTTCTTTCTTTCTGCATTGTGGGAAATGCTGCATGAAAGACCCTGGTCACTGTTTTTGGCAGCTGGCAACGGCTTGTACAAATGCTGTGTAAAAACCGCTTGAAAAAGATTTTGAAAGGTTACATTTATTCTTTGGATTACTAATGAAAATGGATAGGATTACATCTTGCATGTATGTATGTATGTATGTGTATGTATGTATGTATGTGAATCTATACATATCGCTTCATAGTGCTTGACAGCCCTTCTAAGTGATTTACAGAGAACATATTGCCCCCAACAATTTGGGTCCTCATTTTTCCAACCTTGGAAGGATGGAAGGCTGAGTCAACCTTGAGCTGGTCAGGTTCAAACTCCTGGCAGTCGGTAGAATTAGCCTGCAATACTGCATTTAACCACTGTACCACCATGACTCTTCATATACATAAAAGAATCTAGTTGGCACATCAAAGGCAATAAATGCATAAGCAGTTTTGGGGAAAAAAAACATTTTATGCATCAAATGAGGTAAGTCACAGATTCAGTTCTTAACATCTTCAAATAGGTCTCGAAAAATCTACTTCCAGGGACCCTGAAAAAGGCTTTTCTTGGCCTGAGGATCAGGGCCTTACTGACAGAAGCCAATCTTGGCATGCAGAGTTTTCCAGCATCACCTGGATCAGAGCCGTGGTGGCGCAGTGGTTAGATTACAGTACTGCAGGTGGCTTCTGCTGACCGCAATTTGGCAGTTCGAATCTCACTAGGCTCAAGGTTGACTCAGCCTTCCAGCCTTCCGGGGTCAGTAAAACGAGGATCCAGATTTTGGGGGGCAATAGGCTGACTCTGTAAGCCGCTTAGAGAGGGCTGTAAAGCATTGTGAAGCAGTATATAACTCTAAGTGCTATTGCTGTTGCTATCAAGTAGCAAGTAAGAGGAAAAGGAAACTCATTCCTTTCAAATAAGATGACATCATGCTTGATGAACGAACAATCTAATTCCTAATGATTTAATTCTGACCATTTTGTGGGACCTCATAAGGGTGCACCCAGCACCAGTTTGGAACTTATGATGCCCAAGGCATCTGTTTGAGATTATCTGATCAAATCAGCGCTTTCTTGGAGCATCAGATAATAGACACCAATACATTTTTCATTTTCCCCACATACCCCTTTTAAAAGTTTTAAGGTAGTTAAAGAAAAACGACGCAACGCCGTCATGTTTTCTCTGCAATCCAACCCAAACAAGATTTCCTTTCCACGGCTGTGCAGACTTACAGACAGATGTCCACCAGCTGATCTAGTTCAGGGCAGCTGCATTCGTACAAGTCTCGGCAACTAGCATGGCTCTGGTTCATTAAATCCCCCAACAATGAGATGGCATCATCAGGTGCCCGCACGCAGATGTCCTTGAATTCCAAAACTCTGGCAGCTTCCGCGTACACATGCTTCGCCCGCTGGTATAACTTAAAGTTAGTCACTGCAGAAAATAAAAGGGGGAGAGATAAAAATTCAGGAAAGACTGGAAACTCAAGATGATTTATTATCCTCAGAATGTAGCCATGCAGCTTCCAAACATAATCGGTAAGGGAGACGAGTTTTATTTCTCATTGGTTCATGTCAAGGTATAAAACTACATGCCATAATTTGTCAACACTCCGGACTGCAGGGACAGCTTCAATGCATGTGGAACTTCACCATAAGTACCAATCGAATGCAGATTATGTGCACAGTCAGAGGGAAACTACCCTGTTTCTCTAACAATACGGCCTCCCCCAATAGGAAGTCCCAGCATGTCTTATAGGCATGAAATGAAATTAAGCCCCTCCCCCCAAATTAAGGCCTATATTAAAACATGCGAAATGGGGGGGAATGGTGGGGGGGGCTTGCCGTTAGGAAGTACTTTTGTTGCACACCCGGATATGGTGCTGCCTGCATTGACCCTGATACAAAGTGCCCCACCAACGTAGAGGTCAACATCCAAGTCGCCGCCCGCCCTAAGATGCAAGGGGGGCGGAATTAAGTCACCCCCGAAAAGACGGCCTAGCCATTTTTTCGGGGCTCAAAAAAAAAATAAGACCCGGCCTTATTATATGAGAAACATGGTAGAACAGCCCAAGAACGGAAATGGCACAACAGGCAGAAGGCTCATCAAAAGATAAGTTGAAGCAAAAGAAGAAAATGTCTCAGTAAGTAGATTTGGGATGCAGGAGATATCTAAAGTGAGAATACAGGTAGGACTTGACTTACGAAAACAACTGAGCCCAACATTTCATTGGTTAAGCGGGTTTTGCCCCGTTTTATGACCTTTCTTGACTTAGTTGTTAAGTGAATCACTGCAGCTGCTATGTCAGTAACCCGGTTGTTAGGTGAACCTGGCTCTCCCATTGAAGTTTCTTGTGAGAAGGTTGCAAAAGGGGATCCCTTGTGACACAGCAACGGTCATAAATGTGAGTGAGCTCCCAAGCACCTGAATTTTGATCTCATGATCGTGGGGAATGCTGGAAGTGCCGTAACTGTGAAAAACGGCCCTAAGTCCCTTTTTTCAGTGCCGTTGTAACTTGGAACGGTCAGTGAGTGAACTGTGGTAAGTTCAGGACTCCCTGTACTCATGCCGTTGGAGATCTAATTGACAAATATTGCTGGCCAAGGCTAATGGGTTTCTTTCTCTTCTTGCTCCTTGGAGCCCATGCAAGTCTGAGAATGATAATCAAAGTGTAGGCCTGGCACAAGGAACCTGAATGGCACCATAAGCTGATCAGAGTTGCTTCTTCATTGCTGCCTGCCTATACACAAGAATCTCACCAGACTGACTACATTCTCTTGAGAACAGCCAGGTAAAAAAAAATTCAGGAATTCTCGGAGGTGGGGTGGGATCTCTGGTCTCCCCTGAAAAGACTGGTGAGCTTGGGGTCTTTGCAGGGAAGATGGTCTCCACCTCCTCCCCCAAGTCTTTTCACTCCTCTCCCCACTCTAGCTGGAGATTCTGGCACACAGTCGAAAGAACTGAGCAGACCATGGTGCCCAGGTAAACTCCTTTTTATGTCACACCCCCTGAACCCTCCAAAAGTGCTGCTACTAATGTCCGTTCCAGCTGGTTAAAAGTGGGGCATTATGAGTATTACAGGGTGCAGAATCAAAGCCCACCCCCCTTCTCGCCCCCAGCAAGAGGGGGCTGTGGGAAGAAGAGCAGGAAGCAACAGCAGCTCCTCCAAGGTGCCAATGTTATTTGGCCTGATAGGAAACGCAGCTCTGTTTCCTAACAATGGACCCCCATAAGACAAATGCCCGAAGGCATCATGCTTCTGGAATACGATTAAACCACACACCAATATTGCTTTTTTCTTTTCTTTTTACCCTTACCACCCCCCCCAAAATGCTGATCAAAATTGCTCTCTGGGGAGAGGCCACTGAACAATGGATAGAACTTGCCCAATTCCCAGCCTACCAAACTCATTGAGTACATTTTGTCCTCCAGCTTATGAATTGATCGCAGCTCTGCTCTCTTTTGTTTGTTTGTTTGCACGGCGTGGGTTACGGCTGAAGCGTTCGCCGAGGAGAGCTGAGGAAAACACAGCGCTCCTTCCCCGGGCAGCTTCTACCCTCAGGATGGTCCCTCCCTCCCTCTTCTCTTCTTAGCTTCAGGAATCCCTTCACCTGGGGGCCTTTTGAAACAACGCTCTCTCTCTCTCTTTTTTGTTGTTTTGGACGCCTCCGAAGTTGCGTGAGAGTTTGCCATCCCTCACGCTTCTCTTGTAAATCACCCTTGAACAGTAGTAACCCGAAAATGAAAAAAAAAAAAAAGAAAAGAGAGAGAAAGAAAAGAGCTCAAAACACGTCTGGTTTCGATTTGGAGGCAACCAGGCTTTGCCAAAGGCTGCGATTGATTCAAAGACCACCCTTCGGTAAAGCGATGCTTCCCCGGCCAGATTACCTTAAAGCACTTGGTGGCTCTCCCAGGCTCATCACGTTATGCAGGGGCAGCTGGACCCTCTCTCCATGGCTGCCAGCCAGCCAGCCAGGCCCTGAAAAGGCAAGGCCAGCCCTCCACAACACTGGGTCCTGCTGCAGAAGGCGCTACCCGCTCCCTGCCCAGATGATTGCTCTAACTCTAATCTAGCGTGGGTTTTTTTTTTTTTTGCCTTTTTCTTAGGGAAGATTAAAAAAAAGAATGCTAATACAAATGACTGCAATCTAGTGTAACCTCTCCAGTGATTACCTCTCCACTGAAAGAAACCAGGGTTGCATTGTTTTTTGCTTAGGCGCTCTTTCTTGGAAGCGACTGCTGGCCCACTAACGCAAGTCAGAAATGAAATCACAGCGTTCAAGAGATCTGTTTCTTCTACTGGACCCTTTGCTGGAGAAAACCCAAAGCGTCGACAGATGATGGATTTGGGGAGTGGAGCAGCCACGGAAATCCTCGCCACTCGTAAAAAAAAATATGAAGGTGTTCATCTGCTTTCCTTTAAGAGGTGGGTCGCTTGAATCACCCAGGTTGCAAGAAGATCTCTCCTGCATTCCCTTTATTGATGAGGAGGCCTTTCAGGAGTGTCCCAAAAGTGCTTTTCCAAAAGGCAACAAGACTCTTTTGGTTTCTGAACTTTCTTCGGACTTTCTCGGCGTTGAAGAAGCTTCTTGGATGAGCAGCGACATGTTTTTCAAGGAAAACAAACTGGGGAGGTCCAGTTGCCTTTCGGAAAAGCACCTTTAGGACCAACCATGACCTGGATGATTGGGAATCTCCATGGACTTTGCAAAGCCCCCAAAAGCCAGACAAGGAATAACGGATGGAAACTGGACAAGGAGAGATTCAACCTGGAAATAAGGAGGAATTTCCTGACAGTGAGAACTATCAAAAGCCATGGGACAGAAGTTGCCTTCAGAAGTTGTGAGAGCTTCATCGTGGAGGCTTTCAAGAAGAGATTGGACTCCCATCTGTCAGAAATGGGGTAGGGTCTCCTGTTTGGGTGGGTGCGTTGGACTCAGTGACCTACAAGGTCCCTTCCAACTCTGTTAATCTGTCAAGTAAAACCTTCCAGAAGTGGCTTGCCAAGAGAGGAGATTGTGTCCAGGGTCACCCAGCTGCCTTTGTCCCTAAGGAGGGATGAAGTCACAATCTCCCTGTTTTTAGCCTGATGCCTTCATCACTACACCAAGTTGGTTCGTGCCATAGTAGAGAAGCAGAGAACCCATGGGCTTTGTGATTCTACCCTGATAATTGGGATATCGATCCCTATGCATTTATGGAATTTTCCTTGCCCAGTGTGGGCCCAATTAAAAATAGAAGCTGTTTAGAGAAGGTGTTGCTTCTTTACTTCGTTTTTATATTTGGCAATTGAAGCCGTTCATACAATGAGTAAATACGTAGCTCCCCTTTTGCCTCCCATTGAAATTTTAAAGACCTGAATACTTCAGTTCCTTTTAAAAGCATTTTCCCCTCTGAAATGAGAGTCTGTTCTGAAACAATGAAATGCTTTTCCCTCCCTCCACACACCCTTTACCCACTTTCAAAATTACGGGGCTTTTCGCTAAATAGAACGAATTTATAAAGGTTCAAGAATTTTGCTTGAAGAAAGCAAATTCAGTGCAGCTTGTAACAGAGGAATTCCGTTTTTTCCCCTCTATCCAGAAGTTGCTCCTGACTCTGAATTTCAGGAAATTATGCAAGTAATTCCACCCTCAGCTTTCTTTCTTTTTTAATAGTAATTTTTATGAAAAATTGCAAATGAAAGATAAAAAAGTGCAAACTTAAAAAATAATAGAAAAAATAGAAAGAGGAGAAAGGAAATAGAAATAGAAAAAAATAAGAATAAAGAAAATGAAAAGAGCCAAAATGTCAGGCCAAAATGTCCAAAATGACACAGCAAAATTTTGTTTGAGTTCAGTCCATATTTAATGAACAGCCTCCTGCCATATTCAAGCTATAACCTCCTAACCTACCAGATATATCCCAAGAGTTATATCTTTTTCGAGATATAACTCTTAAATATAAATACATTAGATATAATTTGTCTTAAGAAATCCCATATCAGTGACCAGTCTCGGGAGTGCTTGAGGCTGTCGGTCTTCAAGGACATAAAATCGGGTTCACAAAATTTATGCCGATCAGTCCTACAGGGACTGTTTAATGGGCTTGAGAAGATCGCGTTGCTTTCTTTTTTTTTTGTTTTTATAATAATTATTTGTGTTAGAAATTTTGAAATGTAAACAGTTTTGGAAATGTTGGCACGAAAGTGGTCGTAAATCAACAAATTCAATGGTCAAACAGCAACCCGATCCAGATTGTTTTAAGTATAAGGCAGAGATCATCACAACTGCCAAAAACTAAAACACTGGAATATTTTAGAAGAGGTCACTCTGGACGTTTTGAAGACATTTTGCAACTATATATAAATACACTGGGGGGAAAAAAATAGCAAAGAAGAGAGGCAGAAATGCACATTCATAGTAATTGAGGATTCCAAACCCAAGCTTGGGGTTATACAAACATTAGGCCCTTATATAGGGATATATCAATTTACTTATTTCTCCTTTGCAACTAACCAAGATTTCTCTCGTGCCAAGGAAAACAATACGATTGCTCCATGACCTCCCCCTCCCCCCCTCCTCCGGTCTTATCAAGCAAAATCACAACCACACCATATGTTAAGAGAGATTCTACTTGACTTAACATCTGCAAACGCTAGATGGAATAACTTTTCCCGTGGGCTTTGGAAAATATTTCGTAGAGTCTTGGTGTGTAAGAGAAAAGGGGGTGGGGGGGGGGAAGTTGAGGCAAAATAATTGGAGCCTATAACTCTCTACTCTTCTGGAACAAATCTGAAAAAGGATAGTCAACATGTCACTAACGTATCACTTCCTTCAATTAATGAGAATCAGCCCACCAAATGTCCTTAAACAGCTCTGCCCTTTCTTCTTCGTTGGCTTCGCTCCCTGTGGCTTCAACAAGGCTCTATTGCCAAGAGACGGCAAATGCTGGTACCCACCATCCATCTGGTGCCTTTTACAAGTAGAAAAATAACAAAGCCAATGACCACACAACCATAGATTCGGAGAGGACTATTGAGGTCACTGGATACATTCCTGTGGTCAATGCAGGAATGTTAAATAAAACAATCGCTCCCAGATAGCTCCCCAGACGGTGCTTGACTCCATCCAGTAAAGGATGGACCACTTCTGTTGTAACTGCACCGAACTAGTCTTACCATTAGGAGACATTGATGTCTACATCCTGAATCCTAGGATGACACGGGGTCTGAACCAGTGGTGGAATTCAATTTTTTTTACTACCGGTTCTGTGGGCGTGGCTTGGTGGGCGTGGCAGCGGAGGGATACTGTAAAATTCCTATTCCTTCCCCACTCCGGGGGCAAGATTACTGCAAAATCCCCCTTCCCTCCGTACCCCACTAACCTGCTTTCCAGCTCCATTCTCCTGTGCAGGGCAACCAAAAAAGACCCAGCCAATCAGCTGGGACTCGGGAGGCAGAGGAGAGATGGGGTTGGCAGGGCCAGTCAGTGGTGGGATTTGCCAGTTCTCCAAACTACACAAAATTTCCGCTATTGGTTCTCCAAAACTGATCAGAACCTGCTGAATACCACCTCCGGTCTGAATGTTCTTCTATGGGACAGCTATCACACTATCCCCACCCTTCTCCAGAGAGGCTGGACATTCCCAGTCTTTGCAGTGTTCTCACATGACTTAAGTTTCTGGTCATATGAGAATAATTTTGCCGGTGTGTTCCAGAAGCCGCTTTTCAACAAAGGGCCAACATTTAGAGTTTTTCAGTTGAAAGTCTAATCAATGCAGAACTTGACCAACTCTATTCTAGCCACGCGAACCGCATTCTCAAAATTACACCAAGACTAGATGATGATTAGCACTGGTGTCTATGGGGATTCTCAGTCATCCAGGTCATGGTTGTCCCAAAGGTGCTTTTTTCAGGAGGCAACTGGACTGTCTTGTTTTTCTCTGAAGACATGTCACTTCTCATCCAAGGAGCTTCTTCAGCTCCGAAGTCCAGTTGGCTCTTGAAAAAGCACCTTTGGAATTAGCACTGATGAAGGTACCTAGTTTGGGTAAGGAAGCGTCTGTAAGAAAAACAACCAAGAGACCACCACAGCCCCCTCAAGTATAGATGAGGCTGGTACTATTTCTGTGAATATTGATATTCCTGTATTGTAAGGAAATGGTAAGGTTCTTATCTCACCGTTCAAACACTGGATCCTCCTAAAAAATAACAACTTGTTTTCTTTCACTGTATTGCATTAAGTGGAAAAGGAAGATATAATCTGAGAGCTGTGATGTCTAGGTTGCAAGGTGATTATAATCACGGGCAGCAACAGTCAGGATTGGCAGACAAGCTATTACAAGAGAATTTAGTTCCTTTCCCAAATCAGAAGTTATCCCAAAAAAGAAATTATCAAGATCAAAATGGCATTGCAATGTATTTCAAAGAAGAGAATTCACCACACGTGCTAGATAACTTAACCCAACGAACATACCGGTTTTAAATTGCTCTGACTGAATGTCAGAACCAGAATTTCTGCCCTGTTAGAATGATCGTGTAAGGCAAGTTGTGGATCCTGGGAGTCGGGTGGGGGCTTGATATAATGATTCTTCGGTTCTGATTGCATCTTAAAACCTTAAGGTAGGATACATTGAAATCTAGTTTTATGGTGGGTGATTTTCATGGCTATGACATGAACCACCCTTCGTGTTGCTTAGACTGTAATGAAAATTGGCTGCTCTCTTTCTGAGGCTTTTCTCACAGGCTGCAGCCACCAATGGCTTCCTCGTGGTGTGTACAAGAAGTAGAAAAACACCAGGCTGCAGGTTGCTGATGAATCTCTATATGATAAATCTTACAGGTGAGAATTGCCACAGGTTGCATAAAAGAGCAGTACAATTTAACATCCTCCCTTGGCACGGCTGGGTAGCCATCGGAATCAGATCTCTGAACCCAAAACTCGATTCATTTCTTTCTTTCTTTCAGGATGTCGGAGTGTTGCACTAATGGTTTGCGGGTAACAATGGTTGTACGGCATGCTTTAAAACAAGCACATCCACCACTTCCTTCAGCTGAAAGCCAGAATGATAGCTGTTCATCTCTAGATTCCACCGATCTGGTTCCCTGGAGTCAAATCAGTGCAATGACTGCAATGCCTGGAACATTTTTTTCCCAGGGCCCTTTTCAACATTGATTATTTAAAGTCCTTGGCCTAGACAGAAATGCTAAATTGCTTCTGCCATCACCAAATTGGCATGCTACTTACCATCCTGTGTGTTCTGGCTAAGGATCTGAGTGCGCAGCTCTGTGGGGCTAATTCCCAGGTTTTCCCCAATTTCCTCTAGGCTGTAAGGCTCAGGGTGAAACGCCTCCTCGACCACAGCCAGCATTTCCTCTAAGCTGAGCTTCAGCTTGGTTTGCACATCTTGGAGTTTTGCCACGGCTCTCCAGTCTAGGCCTCTGGATTTCGCTAAAAGCTGAAACAAGCAAAAGTACAAGTAGGTCTTTGGATGCAGAATTAGGAACAGAAAGAAGTAAAGAAAGAGACCTTGGTTTCTTTCCTTGACAAGGAAACACTTAGGAGAACACTAAAGGGATCAAGAATTGACTTTGGCAGCAAAGATTTTGTTAGGCAAAACAGAACGAGAGAGACAGAGAAGGGGGAAAAAGCTCTCGGTTCCCTTCAATTCGGGGATTTTGAAAAATTGTACAGATGAGGTAAAAATAAAATAAAACACAAGCAAGGTTCAGAGTCATATTTTTAAAAAACGGCATCTCAAATGTCCCAAGAAAGTTGCAAACAGGTTATAAAGCTAAGCTAACATTTCCCTCTTATTTATCCTTTAGCATTCAAAGATACACAAGCCATTTTCTGTGGCTGTCTAGATGAATGTTAATAAGACTTTCCTTCGGTTAATTCTCTCATCGTTTGAAAGATCATCTAATCTACTGAGAGACTTGAATTTTCTGGAACTCAGTGGTGATAACCCTGAATGTGATTTAATCTCAGCTCAATTCTTCTCGTGCAGCCTTCTCAAGAATAATGGGCTTTAAGTGCAACAAAAACACAGGGACTGAATTCCTTTGAGGCATAATCTACCCCGAAAGCAAAGGCCTTTAAGGACCACCAAAGGAACTTTATCAAACCCTTGTCCAGACAGACATTAACAAGCCAGAGGAAAGCATCATTGGGGATTTTCCTATCTCACTGCATGAGAAAATTGCAGGCGATTCTTTTGGGAGACGGGTGAAAAAGATTGGACGTTTTCTTGGCCCTATCAGCAGGCCAGGCAAAGTGGAGATCCCTGATGCTTAAATGAATCTTTAAAGGAATATTCCAGCAGCTGCTGCGTTCATGTATCCTGAAAATGGTAGGCTATTTCTGGAATGATTATTTCTGCCCTGGTTAATTTTGATCTAACTTGGACAACTGTGCCAGCTCTTTCCTAAGAGGTTCTACTTGGCATGGAAGAAAATCAACCAGCCAGACTACAAATGTTTTTGCAGAGTCACCGGCAGCTCAGGCCACCCCAAACCATAAGGAGTACAGGGTGGTCTTCGACTTAAGAACAGTTCGTTTAGTGACTGAAGTTACAACAGCACTGAGAAAAAGTGACTGATGGCCATTTTTCACACAATCCAGGCAGCATCCCCCTGGTCCCGTGGTCAAAATTCAGTCCCTTGACCGCTGACTCATATTTATGATGGTTGCAATGTCCTGAGGTCATGTGATCTCCTTTTGCGAACTTCTGACAAGCAAAGTCAATGGGGAAGGTAGATTCACTTCACAGCCGTGTCACTAACTTAGCAACTGCAGTGATTCACTTAACAAAACTGTTGCAAGAAAAGTCGTAAAATGGGGCAAAACTCACTTAGGAGCCATAGTGGCGCAGTGGTCAGAGTGCAGTACTGCAGTCTACTTCTGCCGACTGCCAGCTGCCTGCAGTTTGGCAGTTCGAATCTCACCAGGCTCAAAGTTGACTCGGCCTTCTGTCCTTCCGAGGTGGGTAAAATGAGGGCCCAGATTGTTGGGGGCAAGAGGCTGATTCTGTAAAACCACTTAGAGAGGGCTGGAAAAGCACTGTGAGGTGGTATATAAGCCTAAGTGCTATTGCTATTGCCCTCCCTCCCTCCCTTCCTTCCTTCCTTCCTTCCTTCCTTCCATGGTCCACAGTGGTTAGAATGCAGTATTGCAGGCTAAAACTGCCAACTGCCAGCATCTGGACCAGCTCAAGGTTGACTCAGACTTCCATCCTTCTGAGATCGGTAAAATGAGGACCAATTGTTCAGGGCAAAAGGCTGACTCTGTAAACCACTTAGAGAGGGCTGTGAAACAGTATATAAGTCTGAGTGCTATTGCTATTGTCCTTCCTTCCTTCCTTCCTTCCTTCCATCCATCCATCCATCCATCCATCCATCCATCCATCCATCCATCCATCCATGGTGTGCAATGGTTAGAATGCAGTATTGCAGGTTAATTCTGCCCACTGCCAGCAGTTCGATCCTGACCGGCTCAAGGTTGACTCAGCCTTCTATCCTTCCGAGGTGGGTCTAATGAGGACCCAGATTGTTGGGGGCAAATATGCTGACTCTGTAAACCGCTTAGAGAGGGCTGTAAAGCACTGTAAAGTGGTATATAAATCTAAGGGCTATTGCTATTAACAGCTGTCTCACTTAGCAACAGAAATCTTGGGCTCAATTGTGGCCATAAGTCCAGGACTACCTGTTTGTGCATTTTCCCAAACTTGAGCCGAGGTCGAGAGAGGAGGCCGTTTCCATAGAAAAAAGCCTACCAGTCCTGCACCATCAGGGCACCCGGAGCATCAACAGGGAGGCAGCTATGAGACCTTCGTTTCTAATCGAGGCCTGCAGCCTGCTTAAGTTAGACCTTCTGGCCTGGATTTCTGGCAGGGCATGTGGGTGGCTTAATTCGCAGCGATTCAGTGGCCGTGAAAGATCGTGCCTGGTCAAAGGCACTTAGTGGCATAGAAAGCGAGACATGTGCGGCCTCTCAGACCTGAGTCACATTAAACCCTGGCGGTGGTCCAACTTCTGCTCAGCCCGAGCGGCGGTTGTGGTTACTTTCCCTGAAGACAAGGGTGCAAAAATACACTTAGTGATGAAACCTTTCATTGTAAATATCCCCAAAAGCCATTGTTTGCTTCTTTCAGGCTTTTTTTTTAAAAATTCAGGGGGGTTTCTATAAGGAGAAACATATTTTGAACCACAGTTGTGCCTAAATGGAGAAGCTTGTTTGCCTCCTCCCCCTCCCTTCCTCCCCCTTCCTCCTCCTCCTCCTCCTCCTTCTTCTTCCTCTTCTTCTCCTTCTCCTCTTCCCATCCTCATTCCTCCCCCTCTCCTTTTTCTTCACCTCCTCCTCTTCTCTTCTTCTTCCTTCTCTTCTTCTCCTGCTCCTCTTCCCATCCTCCCGCTCCTATCCTCCCTTTCTTCTTCTCTTTCTTCTCCTCCTCTCCTCCTCCTCCTCTTCCTCTTCTCCTCCTCTTCTTCTTCCTTCTTCTCCTCATCCTCTTCTCATCCTCCTCCTCCTCTCCCCATTATTTTTTTTTCTTCTTCTTGTTCTTCTTGTTCTTCTTCTTCTTCTTCTTCTTCTTCTTTCTTCTCCTCCTCCTCCTTCTTCTTTCCTTCTCTTCCTCCTCTTCCCATCCTCCTCCTCCTCCTCCTCTTCTTGCAAATTTTTTAAATATGAGGTTCTAGTCCTTTTTTTCTTTTCAAGCAAAGCATGCTATCTGCACTCCCACTCCTAAATTACGCTGGGAAGATGCATTTAGCTCTCCTCTAAAGACAGACAAGGACACACTCCAGGACTCTGAGCTCAGAGTACTGTGGCGCATGCAGGATGGCAGTTAGTAGGAAAAAGGACAAACGGTGAGAGAAATGCAGAAAAAACTACAGACCGGGACACATTTCCACTGTGATTTCTTTCTTGCTGTAAAGCCCCGGAGAGTGAAATCTGCCTTTAAATAAAATGTGCTAGTCGGGAAAGGCCCCACCAGACACTTCCTTGTTTTTTTAAGCTGGAAAAAATAAAGCTATATATTGAGGGTGGGAAACCATTTGAAAGATTAATGTCATTAATACATTAGAGCTACTGCGGTTGTCTAATTGCATCTTTTCTGTTTTAGTCCGGTTCTGTTTATCTCCATCCCTCCTGTTTTGTTTTCCTTGTTAATTATTACAACATTAATTACTTTTGGTGTCACCTAGTGACCTCCCTGAGGCTGTTTTCCTTTTTTCAATTCAATTGGAAAGCCTCCCCGAAGTCAGTTCAGATGGACGTACTGCCAGGTAAGGTAAAAGTCACTGTCAGCCCCTAAAAACTGAGAATGCTATTAGGCATTCATGCCAACAAAATTGAAACTTTCAATCCCTATCTATCTTCCTTAACACTTTGGATTTGATTTCTCTAGCGACAGCAATAGCACTTAGACTTATATACCTCTTCACAGTGTTTTACAGCCCTTCTAAGTGGTTTATAGAGTCAGCCTATTGGCCCCAACAATTTGGGTCCTCGTTTTACTGACCTCTGAAAGATGGAAAGCTGAGTCAACCTTGAGCCAGTCAGGATCAAACTCCTGGTTGTGGGAAGAGTTAGCCTGCAATACTGCATTCTAACCTCTGTGCCCCCCTGCAGTGGTTAGAATGTAGTATATTCTACAACTGGCAGAGCCTGAAGGAGGCAGGCAGGTTGGCTGAATCCTTGCTACATGTTGAAAAGAGTCTAGTTTCTGTCAACTTTCTCCCTAAATCACAAGAGATTCAACAGAGGGAGGTTTGTCTGAGCAACGTTGAAAACGAAACAAAACAGGGAAGTGGTTTTTGGATGCTGATGGGAGATACTAGTGACAAATTGAAGACTACTAGGTGAAGCCCAGGAAGAGCCATTCTGGAGTAATGGTTCAGGCACTGGGCTAGAAACTCGGAGATTGTGAGTTCTAGTCCTGCCTTGGGCACTTAATGACAGCTGGGGGATCTCGGGCTGGTCATCGTCTCTCCATCCTAGGCAGGAGAGAATGAGAAATTGCTTCTGAAATCTTGCCAAGAAAACTGCAGGGATTGGTCCAGGCAGCTGCCAGAATTCAGCGCCAACCCAAGCCAACGGAAAATGTAGATACGGAACCTGGTGCAGTTATAAGAACGGTGGTCCCAAAGTTCCAGTTTTCTTGCTCTACCTCGCTGTCAAGTAAAACCATATTCAGAGGGACGACACCACACAGGACTCCTCCTAAGCTTGCACAAAGGCACTTCAAAGGGGACGGAGTCGTCTTCCGAGCAACTGAGCAACGATATTTTCCTCCTTTGTTTAATGTTAAGGGTTGGTCAAACTTTCTCTTGCACTTCATTTGACAATCATGACTCCAAAGCAAGGCATTTCCTGGCAGTTAACGATCAGATGGCGAAAGGATTGGCCGTCTTTTCCAGGCTAGCCGTTCGCTGCCAAGATAATGTTCCTCTTTTCTGGCACTTCTGCTGTAGGCTAGTTTGGGAATTACATTCTTACGCTACACATTTATATCGTTTTCATTCCAGTTAACTGTTTTGCCTGTTTTCCTCCACCCCCATCCCAAAGAATCCAGGAAAGTGTAATTTGATGAGATTGCTAAAACAACTCCAGGAATCCAAGTTGGCCCAGCAACCTTGGGGTGAACAGAGAAACGGCTTTGCTCCATCCCGGGTTCTCATCCAATTCCTCTTTTAATTGAAAGAGTTTCTTGAAAAAGGTTTGAACAGAGAAGAAGCCAGTGAGGCTGGTACAATAGGAACAACAATTCCTCACCATCTGGTCAGAGCTGAAGAAGCTTCTTGGATGAGAAGTGAAACGTCTTCAAAGAACGCCTGGAAAGTCCAGTGGCCTCTTGAAAAAGCACCTTTGGGACAACAGGAACAATGGACACACCATATTGCCTAACAACCCAAGTGTGGCTTGACTATCCAGCCAGTTTGGTCTAATGGTTAGGGCACCGGGCCAGAAACCAAAAGATTACAAGTTCTAGTCCCACTTCGGGCATGGGGGCTGACTGGGTGACTTCAGGTCAGTCACCGGGAGACCATGCGTTCTAGTCTTGCCTTAGCCATGAAAACCAGCCAGTCCTTCTCTCTCTCTCTCAGTCCAACTCACAGGGCGGTTGTTGTTTTCCATAGGAGGAGGAAAAGTATGTTATTGTAACACAACTCACTGTCTTGCATTATTTGTAAAAATAATAAAGGTGGGATATAAATAAAAGAAGCACTGACACATGAGGATTCTTCAAGTAGCAAAATCTCTGGAGATCCCTCGTGATACTAATGCCACTCTATAAAGCCTTAGTAAGACCACACCCAGAGTAGTGCATCCAGTTTTGGTCACCACACTATAAAAAAGATGTTGAGACTCTAGAAAAAGTACAGAGAAGAGCAACCAGGATGATTAGGGGACTGGAGGCTAAAACATACGATGAACGGTTGCAGGAACTGGGCCTGGCTTGTCTGGTGAAGAGAAGGACCAGGGGAGACAGGATAGCAGTCTTCCAATACCTGAGGGGCTGCCACAGGGAGGAGGAAGGGGTCAAGCTATTTTTCTAAAGCACCCAAAGGCCAGACAAGGAATAAAGGAAGGAAACTGAACAAGGAGAGATTCAACCTAGAGAAATTTCCTGACAGATCAATCAACCAATGGAACTTCTTGCCTTCAGAAGTTGTGGGAGCTTCATCACTGGAAGCTTTCAAGAAGAGACTGGATTGCCATTTGTTAGAAATGGTGTAGCGTCTCCTCCTTGGGTGGGGGGTTGGACTAGATGACCTACAAGGTCTCTTCCAACTCTGTTAATCTGTAATATACTTCTTTATAACATGCACCTTCCTTCCTTCCTTCCTTCCTTCCTTCCTTCCTTCCTTCCTTCCTTCCTTCCTTCCTTCCTTCCTTCTTAGTAAGCACAATTCTCTTATTGAACAGCTTAGTATAACCTTTGCATATTATCAAATACATAGTCCGGGTTCCTGATAGAAACCTTTTGCCCCAAGTATTCCTTAACACCAATCTCAAAAACTGACTTTTCACGTTGCCCCTCTCTTTTTTGGGTTCCGTGTCGCTGTGAAAATGTTTCCCTCTCCATGGCTGAGGGAACATCCCCCTTGCTCTCCTTGCGTGAGAACCATCTCAAAAAAGGCCCTTGGTTCCTTCCTTCCTTCCTTCCTTCGCAGGCTGATCTTTTTTTACTAGCCTGCTCTCCAACTGGGCTGAATTCCATCCCGACTTCCATCCATCATGTATTTATGGCTGGAGTCCAGATTCCCGGAGAGATAAACATGCCCTTTGAGGCAGCACCTGACCTGGTGTTAAAATAAAGCAACAACTGGTAGAGTGGAAGGGTGTTCCAGCCAACACATATTTGGGTGATGGTTTCATTAGAGTTTGATGAAAGCCATACAGTACCTTCGTAGCCAGACGACACTCCATCACCCTAATATTGAAATGAGAAGTCGCGGCCTTGTTCATTTCAACACAACTGTTTGCAATCACAAAAACGGCTCCTCCTGGAAGCTTCACGTCGGTTGCCTTCAGGGGATTAAATTCTATCAGTTTTGCCTGCGGAGAGGAAGAGTAAGAGAGTAGTTTCAACTGGTAGCCTAGCTGTGTTTAGGATCAATAAATCAAACCCCTTTAGCTTTGGACATTTTTTCCTCCTTTGTCTCAGAGAATTTTAAATTAATAAGGGGAAAAAAACTAACATCCAACCAAACTAAGCTACTTATGGTACAAAGTTACTCATTGAATCTGAGCACTTCCTCCCACACTAGAGAGGGTTTCTCAATGTTGTCATCTAGAATCTTATTAATGTTCCTTTGATTTGATTTTGTTTTACCCTCCACAATTTACAAGGTCACTGCAATTTAGCAGAATTAATCAGATCAGCAACAGATAGATAGAGAGATAGAGAGAGAGAGAGAGAGAGAGAGATGAGTGGGTAGGTGTGGTAGGTAGGTAGATAGAGATACATAGATGATAGAGATGATAGATATACAGTTAGATGATAGAGATGATAGATAGATAGATGATAGATAGATGATAGATAGATGATAGATAGATAGATAGATAGATAGACAGACAGACAGACAGACAGACAGACAGACAGACAGACAGACATAGTTAGATGATAGAGATGATAGATAGATAGATAGACAGACAGACAGACACAGACAGACAATTTGACCTACAATAAGTCAAAAGGGTTTTTTAATCAGGATACATCAGAAAGTCTTGCAATACTCAAACATGCCCAATTATAAGAGAGAGCGAGATGACTCTCAATGTTTCCCCCCTCCTGATAATATCACACATATTTCAGCTCTTTTGCTTTATCTTATCATTTTCTTATTGTGTCGATTATCTCAAAGCATCCCTTGAACACTTTCCTTAATGGTTCAGGCGGTACATACGGTTCCTTTTTCTGCCAGGAAACAGATGGACTGGTCCATGCCGCCTCCTTCGGTGCCAATGTAACGTTCGCTCTTGCTGCACAGATTAGCCAGTTCCACCTATGGGGACACAATGGTCAAGGGCAGAGAGAGTTTAGAGTAAGGGGTCTCCAAACTTGACCACTTTAAGACTTGTGGACTTCAACTCCCAGAATTCCTAAGCCAGCAAAGCTTGAAGCCCACAGGTCTTAAAGCTTGAAGTCTACAAGTCTTCAAGTGGCCAAGGTTGGAGACCCCTAGTTTAGAGGATATCCCTGCAGGCATTCCTTACAACAGAATAACTCTGAGATAACAGTCTCGTTCCATGCATTCTATACCCCATGAGCTAATTATCGCATCGTTCCATCTATCAGCTGGTATCAGCCTTCCTATGTCTCTCTTTCCCTCTGACGGAGCCCTGGTTTCTCAGGAGCAAACAGTTCCCTAAGCTGCTGGATCTTGAGAGGCATGTCATGTTCTGCCTCTCTTCACTATTTGAAGGGTTGGGATAGTGGCTGGCTAGGCTGGCATTAGGCCAGGGCTCTGTGGTCTTGTCTGGCAACCCCAGTGATCGGTGGCTTAAAACAGGAATACGTGAGACGGAGCACAGCAAGGAAGCAATTCTGCTCTGTTGAGGCAAAGATGGCACCTCTAGGCTGAAGAAAAGGACTAGGGGTGACATGATGGCAGTGTTCCAATATCTCAGGGGCTGCCACAAGGAAGAAGGGTCAAGCTATTCTCCAAAGCATCTGAGGGCAGGACAAGAAGCAATGAATGGAAACTAATGAAGGAGAGAAGCAACTTAGAACTAAGGAGAAATTTTCTGACCATGAGAATAATTAATCAGTGGAACAACTTGCCTTCTGAAGTTGTGAATGCTCCAACGCTGGAAGTTTTTAAAAAGATGTTGGATAACCATTTGTCTGAAGTGGTGTAGGGTTTCCTGCCTAAGCAGGGGTTGGACTAGAAGACCTCCAAGGTCCCTTCCAACTCTTCTCTTCTATAGATAGGATGGCCCCCTCCTCTCTAGCCTAGACTCCTACGTCCAGCATTACAAATAAGAGGCAGTAAATAGTAATGACTCAGTAGGGAGACAAAAATGCCAAATGCAGTCTGAACATCTGGGTCACTGTGCCACAAACCAAATTTAAAAAAGACAAGTTAATACCTCACAATTAGTGGTGGATTGCCCGTGGAGAGTCAAAGACTGTCTAATTTTGAAGAATCCTAGCAGTTTCTTTGAAAGACCCTTAGACAGCACTTGCTAATACTATTTGAATAAGAAGTCCTTCCTGGGAATCTTTCTTTTGTGGCAGGTTACACCAGAAATCACTCTTCCCCGAAAAGACCAGTAGGAATACTTAGAAAATTATACACAGAGAAATCCAAGACTGGTTTATGAACTGAGCTTCGGGGGAATATTTAGGTTTTATTGCCTTTTGGAGTCCAAACCTCCATGTCAGCCTTGGCCAATCAGCTGATCACCACCAATGTGTTGAACTTCAACTTTGATTATTCTCCAGTTAGTCTGGCTATTTATTTCCCATTCTATCCACAGGTTTATGGTGGCTGAAGTTCAAAAGTGAAGGACAGCAGAAACCCAGCTCCTAATGTACAATGCCCAGGATATCATGATTGCAAACATCTTTTCCCTTAATACATTAAAAAGGGGGATTACAAACATTTCTTCCCTGTTTATAAAGCTGTGGCGATTTAAGCTAGAGCACAACCAAGGAGACATTATCCAGTCCATGTTGTACGATAAAGCCAACAAATCCTTCGCTTTTGGAATGTGCAGGCCTGCCCACTTTTTTGTTTCCATAAAGGCACCGAAAACAGACTTCAGTTGTAAAAATGAGAGCTCAAGAGCTGCCTAATCAGAGTGAAGGGCTTGCAATGATGGCGAAAACCCGATAGAGCGGTTTCACAACTCTCCTTCAGCTATGTCAATTACCTCATAAACTCTTAGTGGAGAAGATAGAACTGTCAAAAAGGGATTAACAAATTTGAAATGTGTAGAAATCCTTCGGAAAACGTGTGAGTAGAACCCACAACCGATTGTTCAGATCTGACAGATGTTTTTAATATAGAAGACAAAAAATGACTGTATCTCCTTCAGTGCTCTAGTGCTCTTTGGAGGTAAACTCCCCCCAAAATTAAAATAAAATAAAGGCGAATAATGAACTTCAGAATTCTAATCTCTGCTTGATAGATGAAAAGAGCGGGTGGTATTTATCTTAGCCTGGTTCAGCACTTGGATTTCAACTCCAAGACCATCTTTAAATCTATTTAAAGGAAATCGTAAAAGATAAACATTTATCTAATGGACATCATGCTTAATGGAAAAGGTTTCCCCTTGTTTGTCTACGGTTGTGCTGACTCACTGTGGTTTATTTTCCGGTAAACATGGGCGTGTTTCTGCTGTGATACATCGAGGTTGATTTACAGGATTCGGTGTTAAGTTGGAGGTGAGACTACGATGGGGGGAAATTATGAGGGCTTTCAACGAAACAATAAAGACCCCCCCCCCCCATTTTGGATCCATGTCTTTGTTGAAGAAGTAAGACCATGTCTTATGGTGGCCTTCAATAAGCCACTTTCACAACAATCACAAAAATCTGAGCTTAACCTCTACATAACATGATCACCACTAGACACTACTCTACCTTAGAGAAGTCCTCCTGCACAATCTTTCTGGAATTTGACACGTTTTCTTTTTGACAAGGAATAACTACCAGTCCTAGTTTGAAGACTTCTTTATAGTTTTTTTTTTTTAAATTAATTTCATCACATGACTGATTCCTAACTCCACACTTGGCTTATTATCCAAAAATTACTTATTGCTGTCAGATTTTTAAAATAATCTCAGGAGAAAAATGGGATGTTATCAGTCAGCCATGGAAAAATCAATTATTCATCTGCCTAGAAGAGATGCGCTAGTAGGTAACATATAGTTATGAGGCCTTCCTCTTCATATTTTGTTTCTTCTTGTATATTTTATCTTGCACACTTGTGCTTCATAATGACCACAACAGTGAGTCTCAGGGATTCTTCTTTTTAACCATGTCCTTTAGCTGCTTCAGAAATCATGCAAATATTCCCATGATAATGACCGTAAACAATCCGCTCTTTTAAAAAAACAAACACAATACAGATAGAAGTGGCATGAATGTCCCTTCTGGATCCTTTGCTTTGAACTAGTCTCCTCAGAACACTTAGATAAAGAGATGGCATATTTAAGGATCCCTCTCGAGGTTGTTTCCATGATCTCCAGGAAATGCTTAGTGTTAGGAAGCATGATACAACCTAGTTGTTCTTATCACCACCAGATAGCATGAAGAGGTTCTCCTATGTGGCAGATTTGGCATACTATGACTTCGGTGGACAATATGTATTCATTCTGCTTAGACAACCAAATCTCGTAGACAGACTCTCCCTTTTAGCTAGGTGGGATGTGATTTAGCTAGAATGGAATAGTGAGGAAAGCTTGTTCTCTCTGGAGGTGTTTAAGAAGAGATTAGGCAGTCATTTGTCTGAAATGGTATAAGGTCTTCTGCTCCGAGGTCCCATCCACCCCTGTTATTCACTATTCTGTAGTCTGTTACAGCTTCCCTCACCTTTCTCTAAGGCAAGTTCTCTGTGAAAGAGTTGGACGCTTGGTTTTCAAGATGTCTTTTTTGCAGATATAATCCGGATGTTTGTATCAGTTGGCAGCTATTAATCCCAGATTGACAGCGCATGAACTAAGAATGTTTATCATTGGTGGTTATCCAAGAGACTATGTTTAGGCTTTTTATGTTTATGCAACGAAATAACGTTTAATCAGAAAATATCTAATTAGGAGAGCAGAAAAACAACATTATCAAGAACCGTAGCACAGTCTGCAAAGTGGCCCCCACTCTCCCAATACAAGCTAAATATGGTCACAAACATTAACAAAGCCAAGCAATTTTGAGGATAATTCTGTTTCGAACAAGCCCCTTTGCGGAGTTCAACTCCTTGCTTTTAATTGTAAGTTTTGTGCTTTAAAACAAAACATACTTTCAATATTTGTATTCATTATTTTCCTTGGACATGGACAAGGTCGGTAGATAAAACCCTACATTTTACCCAATCCTGTAGGTTAAAACCTAGAAGGCTAGTGGGATCTAGTGGTGTTTTGGCTAAAACACTAAATTCTACTTTGAAAGAAAGGGATGCTATAGTGGCCAAGGACTGACACACCTTCCCCCAATTAACCATATGCTGGTTGGTATCACATATATACTAGACCAGGGGTGTCCGATCTTGCCCATTTTAAGAGTTTGTGGGCTTCAACTGCCATGGCTGGCTGGGGAATTCTGGGAGTTGAAGTCCACAAGTTTTAAAGAGAGCTGAGATCTGAAGAAGTTTCTTGGATCAGAAGCCAAATGTCCCCTCCCTCACCCCAAAAGCAGAAAGTCCAGTCGCCTCTTGAAAAAGCACCTTTGGGACAACCATGACCTGGATGACTGAGAATCTCCATAGGCACAAGTTTTGAAGTTCCCAAGGTTAGACATCCATTTGGAGACCAGAATTACATCACAGTGTCCTGACTACAGCTCTGCTTCATAAGCATCTTAGCAAAGCCAAAGTCATATTGGTCTCAGCAGAAGTGTCCTCTGTGACATTAGGAGGACCATTATGTGGCAAAAAAAAATCCCCACCACCATCTAATGGTGGTGCAGCAGTTGTTTTTCAACCCAAGCTGAGAGTTACATCCTTTGTTGCTAACTAATGCTCCCACCTCGAAAGGTCCTTATCCAAGCATGAGGCAGAAGCAGAGGTGGGTATTCAGCAGGTTCTGACCGGTTCTGGAGAACCAGTAGCAGATATTTTGAGTAGTTTGAAGAACCAGCAAACACCACCTCTAACTGGCCTCACCCAGGGGTGGGATTCAAAACTTTTTTACTACTGGTTCTATGGGCGTGTCTTGGTAGGCGTGGTGTGACTTAGTGGGTGTGGCTTGGTGGGCTTGGGAGGGAAAGCTCTGTTCTCCTGTGCAGGGCAACAAAAGAAGACCCAGCCGATCATTTGGGACTCCGATCAGCTGAGACACAGTGGAAGGCAGAGAATAGATGTGGGCGGGGCTAACCAGAGGTGGCATTTGCCGGTTCTCCGAACTACTCAAAATTTCTGCTACCGGTTCTCCAGAACTAGTCAGAACCTGCTGCATACCCACCTCTGGTGGGATTCTACTGGTTCGGTAGGATTGGTTGTTATGATTCTTGTTAGTTCGGAAAACCGGTAAACCGGGCCCCTGGCTGCCCCGGCCCCCCTCTGCCTGATTCTCCGCTCCTTGCCCAGTGAGTCCTTATTGCACATGCACACATGCACAACAATCAGTGACTGCATTCTTCCCCCGCCCGCCCAGTCACATGACCACCAAGCCATGCCCAGCCAGTCACGTGATCACCAAACCATGTCCAGTCAGCGACGCCTACCCAGTCACATGACCACCAAGCCATACCCACAAATTTGGTCCACAGAACCGGTTGTTAAAAAATTTGAATCCAACCCTTGCTCCCGCCCCCACCTATTCTCTGCCTCCCACTGAGCCCCAGCTGATTGGCTGGGTCTTCTTTGGTTGCCCTGCAAAGGAGAACGGAGCTGGAAAGCAGGTTAGTGGGGTGGGGAGGGAACAGGGATTTTGCAGTAACCTTCTCCCAGGAGTGGGGAGGGAATGGAGATTTTGCAGTATATCCTTCCCCTGCCGTGCCCACCAAGCCATGCCCACAGAACTGGTAGTAAAAACATTTTGAGTCCCACCACTGGGCAGGAGCCCAGGATGCTGTGGGGGCTGTGCCTGACCCACCTTCCATAAGGGTCAGATTCCAGCAGCTGCGTCTGCCCCAGAGCAGGGAAGTGTATAGAGGTCTGAAGAATGTGACCAGGCCAGGATCTGCAGCGGGAAAATGCAGGAATGCTTGGTTGTCTCTGGCGATCGTCAACCATCCAGATCACGGTTGTCCTCAAAGGTGCTTTTCCAAAAAGAGTACCTTTGGGACAGGGTACCTGGTTGTAAGAAAAGACTCCCCTTGAAATCATGGTCTGCTCCGGAGTTTGTGTATTTGGACTGCCTTAATGAACAACTTCTGATTCTGGAACGAAGCTTTGTGGGCCAAAGAGGAAAAGCCTTCGCTCAGTTACAACCTAGGGGTGGAAAAGTGTTTGGGGTCAGGTGGGGTATTCTGATGTAGGCCATGTGTCAAAGCTCCTGACTATAGACGGTTTTGTAACCCTCTCTTGTTAAAGGTTTCTTGCCCTCTTGCTTAATTCCAGTCCAGTCTTGTGGCTGATCTTTGGACAGTCTCCAGATTGCCTTCTTGCCTCATCGTGGCAGAAGATTACTTCCCTCGCCTCTGCGTTTTCTCTTCTGTAAACTAGGATAATTGTGATTAATAGCCATTAATTCCAGCTCTCTTGCTTTCTGTTCTTCAATTAGTTTCCAGTACATAAAAAAAGGTTCTAATTCCCAAGAGTCTTTCCAGGTCAAGGAGGTGCATTTACCAGTCTGAGAATCGATGGTGCTTCATGATAGAGTTACTGAGACGGAGCGTGTTGTTTTTAAACATGTATTTTGGCTGAAGGTAATTTGGGGCTACTTTCTGAGGGCACATCAGTTTCCCCCTGGGTGTTTTTTTTTTAAAGCAAGTGAGCATTGATTAAATAGAGAGCCGTGGTGGCGCAGTGGTTAGAGTGCAGTATTGCAGGCTACCTCTGCTGACTGCCAGCTGTCTGCAATTTGGCAGTTTGATACTCACCAGGCTCAAGGTTGACTCAGCCTTCCATTTTTCTGAGGTGGGTAAAATGAGTTGGGGGCAAGAGGCTGACTCTGTAAACCACTTAGAGTTGTAAAGCAGTATATAAGTCTAAGTGCTATTGCTAAGTGGGAACGAAGGAAGGAAGGAGGAAGGAAGGAAGGAAAAGGAAGGAAGGAAGGAAGGAAGGAAGGAAGGAAGGAAGGAAGGAAGGAAGGAAGGAAGGAAGGAAGGAAGGGCTGTGGTGGTTCAGTGGTCAGCATGCAGTACTGCAGGCTGCTTCTGCTGATTGCCAGCTGCCTGCAATTTGGCAGTTCGAATCTCTCCAGGCTCAAGGTTGACTCAGCCTTCCATTTTTCTGAGGTGGGTAAAATGAGGACCCAGATTGTTGGGGGCAAGAGGCTGACTCTGTAATCCACTTAGAGTTGTAAAGCAGTATATAAGTCTAAGTGCTATTGCTAAGTGGGAACGAAGGAAGGAAGGAAGGAAGGAAGGAAGGAAGGAAGGAAGGAAGGAAGGAAGGAAGGAAGGAAGGAAGGAAGGAAGGAAGGAAGGGCTGCGGTGGTTCAGTGGTCAGCATTCAGTACTGCAGGCTGCTTTTGCTGACTACTGGCTGCCTGCAATTTGGCAGTTTGAATCTCTCCAGGCTCAAGGTTGACTCAGCCTTCCATCCTTCTGAGGTTAGTAAAATGAGAACCCAGATTGTTGGGGGAAATATGCTGACTCTGCAAACCACTTAGAGAGGGCTGGAAAGTACTGTGAAGCGGTATATAAGTCTAAGTGCTACTGTTATTGTTGCTACCTACTATTTTTCTTTAGGGACAATATTGGGTAGGTTGACAGAAGCATTCAGCGAAATGCAGGCAGTGTTCATGTTAGCATTTCAGTTTGATATGCTGTAATGCAATCCTGCACTAAAGCCCAAGGTTGGATAAGGAGAGAATTTCACGACTCTTTCGGCAACATATTTACTTTCTTATTATTTTAAATATAATAGAAATAAAACCTTCCTATTTATTTCTATTACATTTAATTTAAAATAATAATAAAGGTAAAGTATGTTGCTAAAAGAGATGTTAAATTTTCTCTTTCCCCAACCCTGGGCTCTAGTGCTCCTTGTCCTTAAAACACGTATTGTTCATTTCTCATGAGTTCAGCTACAGCCCATATAGTTTTTCTCAGGATTTCTTTGCCAATCCAGTGAGCTGTTTTTCCATATCCAAAGCAGCTTTCCCTACTTCATAAGAATATTCATGACCCATCTCAAAAAGTCCCTCTGTTCTAGTTAAATATCTTCCATCTGTTAATTTGGCCGAGAGCCAGTTTAATGTAGTGCTCAAGGCACCCAGGTTAGGAACTAGAAGACTGTGAGTTTTTGTCCTGCTTTAGGCACAAAGTAAACGGGGTGACCTTGAGCCAGTCACTCTCTCTCTCAGCCCTTGGAAGCAGGCAGTGACTTCTGAAAAACCTTGCCAAGAAAACTGCAGGTCAGCCCGGGTATTTGCCAAGAGTCAACACTGACTCAAAGGCATAAAATGATAATGATTTAGGCAGGGTAATCTCCAGGATCTAAGTATAATATATAAAATCACACATTGCAATGTCCTACCTGCTAATGAATACTTCAGCTTCAACCATAACAATACAACAGCATGCAATAGATACAAACTCAAGGTAAACCTCACCAAACTTGATTGCAGGAAATACGACGTCAGCAACAGAGTGGTCAATGTCTGGAATATTCTACCTGACTCTGGGGTTTCTTCCCCAAACCCCAAAAACTTTAACCTTAGATTGTCTACTATTGACCTCATCCCCTTCCTAAGAGGCTTGTAGCGGGCGTGCATAAGCGCACCAACATGCCTACCGTCCCTGTCCTATTGTTTCTTTTTATATTTCTTATATGTACCCATTTCATGTATTCATAATTATGTTTATCCTTATACCTATTATCTTGTAAGTGATTGACAAATCAAACAAACAAATAAATACTATTGGAAAGAAAGTGTGTCTCCTGGCAAGAAAAAGGGCTCTGTGTGTCTACTTTGTTAGTGAACAAGTTCAGGTCAATATTTTTGCTGAAAATCCACCTCCTGCTCCAGCTATTCTATAAAAGTGAGTGGAAGAGAGAAAGGAAGACAGACAGAAACCAAATGTACACAATATTAGATCTTCATCTTGGCCAGATCAACTTCTATGATTCATTTATTGACACTACCCAGTGAGTATTAAGGCCAAACAAAACTGAACCCCAGTTTCTTCTCTTTGGCATTCTAATGTTAAGTTTAAAAATCACCTTCGGGCTGCAAGTGATTAACTGCATTGCCATATTTTTCATGAACTTCCTCACATTTTTTTAAAAAAAAGTTATTCTAAGGAAATGGAGACAATTTACCGTTTGGTTTCTACATCGATCAGAACAAACTATCCTCTAAATTGTTCAAGAACATGCAAAATATGTTGCTTCAAACAGCATCCACATCTCAAGTTTTAACACTGCACCAAAGGTGCTTTTTCAAGAGGCAATTGGAATTTCTGTTTTTTCTTTGAAGACGTTTCGCTTTTTATCCAAGAAGCTTCCTCAGCTCTGACTGGTAGGGAAGGGAAGGGTGATTGCAAGGAATATTACCCTAACCCAAACCCTTTGGGACAAACATGTCCTGGATGACTGAGAATCTCCACAGACTTTTAAAACTTGCAGCTCTGTTCTTTTTGAATGCCACTTTTCTCTTTAACATTCAATGCATCAGAAAACATTTGAAAATCATTTTTTTAACCTAATCAAGCGAGAGCCAACGTACACTCCAAACCTGGGTTAAAATGATTTTACAATTAGAACAGTACATTGACCCAAGATCCAGGAACCTCAATGAGTATTGAACTATCTGAACTGAACAGCTGTTGGGAAATTGCAAGTCAATCTCTGTGTCTTCAGGAAGGAAACAGATTACAACATTAGAAATACTTTTATCGGTTATGAAATAACACATAAGATGCCACTTAGGGAATAAGGACTGCGCTTGAATGTTGCATCTTTACTACAAACAGAAATGAAATATTTTCCAAAACAAAGACATGGAAATAATCTAGCAAGCTTCCTCCAATTACACTGTGTCAGAATATTATTCTGTGATGGTCTAAAAGTTTGCATTTCTCTTGGTAGACCAACTCAGCTAATTTTTTAAAGATGGCATTAATCTTCAGCCTCAGTCTGAATTCTTTCTTTAGATCATTCGTTACAGGCTTCCCAACCTTTAACACAGAATTTTAAATAGGCCGCTTCTTCGGCAAATTCAGCAGTAGACCTCTCAACGTAGGCATTAATTTTTTTAAAAAATGAACATGAGCAGTTGTAACAATGTTCACATAAAGTACCTTTTCGTCCAGCAAAACAATTGAATAACCTCTCCTGAAAATTCACAAAACCTCATCAATGCTGCCTGAAATGTCATACTGTAGATAAGGAGAAACTTTCTGACCATGAGAACAATCAACCAATGGAACAGAAGTTGCCCTCGGAAGTTGTAGGAGCTTCATCCCTGGAAGCTTTCAAGAACAGATTGGACTGCGATTTGTCAGAAATGGTGTAGGGTCTCCTGCTTAGGTGAGGGGTTGGACTAGATGGCCTACAAGGTCCCTTCCAACTCTGATTATCTGTTATCTGTTATATGACAGGAGGATCTCTCTGGGACTGGCATTCAGTAATGCCATGTTAGCCCCGAGATGTTTCCTTCCTCACTCACTACCATATTATCTCTCATGGTGCAGGCACGCATTGGTGCAGCATTTCTGGGAAAGATAACGGCTGCCTAAGGACTTCTCACGACATAAGCCTTAATATCAAGTGGAGATAGGCCAGGACATTATGTGACAGAATCTCTTCTTGCTTAGAAAAAAACAAACAGATCAAGCTGAGCCGGGGAACCAAAGAACATCTGGGAGAGGAAGCATGAGAAGGGATCGCCTACGGAGATCCTTGATCATCCAGGTCATGGGTGCCGCATCCCAAAGATGCCTGTTCAAAAGGCAATTGAACTTTCTTGATTTTTTTTAACAACCACGATCTGGATGATTGAGACTCTCCACAGAGATTTAGCCCTGCACTTTGGAACAAACACTCTTCAAAAAGAGACCCAAGAAAGCCCAGTTGCCTTTTGAACAGTACCTTTGGGACACAGGAGAGACTCATGTCGGTACTATTTTTCTAGTCAACTGGAAGGTTGAAGACGACAAGAGGCCATCAACCCTACAACCTGCTCCAGCTAGATTCTTTTGTCACTTCCATCCTCCACCCACCTAAGAGCCATTCGTTACCCTGGTGGAAAGAATCCAAAACATGACTAGATTTGCTGTTAAATATTTACTGCCTTTTAATTTACCATTGCGTTTCAGAAGAACTCTTGAAAGGGTACAAATAATTATTGTAGCCGTCTATTTTAAACGGCCCCAACACACTCTCAAAATTTCCATCAGTCTACTACTTCAAAGGTAAACTCCCCAACTACTAACTGTGGAAACAATTCGTAGTTTCGAGAATTTCTGTTTAAAAAACTGTATAAATTCCTCAGCTTCAATTTTAACGATCCGCTGGAGCAGGGGTCACCAACCTTTTGGACCTCAGGGACCACCAAACTCATAATTTTAAATTCCGCAGACCAGAGAGCCTGGGAAAATCCCCCAAAAAGTCTGGAGGAAAATTCCCCACCCCGTTTTCCTTACCGATCGATCAATTCTTTATTTGGGATCGCAGGATATTGTCTCCAGCTCTGTTCTCAGAGGGAGAGAGAGACTTTTGGCTTCATGTAAGGAAAGCAGCAGAAGCAGCAGAAGTCTTTCTTTCTCTCCCCCAAACTCCGCCAGAAATGAGTCTTTGTGAGACTCGTCACGCCGGCTCAGCCTCTTGGAGCAGGAGGCCTTGCAGGGTCCCAAAGACTCATTTCTGGCGGAGTTTGTGGGAGAGAAAGAAAGACTTTTGCGTGCAGCCAAAAGCAGAAGAAGAAAGAAAAGAACCAGCCCAGTGGCCAGGCCAGGCGAGTGGGGCGAATGGGGCAAGTTCCCCACCCCCTCTGCCCTTTCCCCCCCTCCCCTCACTACTTTGTGTTATTCGCAAGGTAAGCGACACAAGCCTTGTGTTCCCATGGGCCATGTGGGTGGTGCAGCCTTGTGTTGCCATACCGCCTGGATTAATTGCTTTGCGGGTGACATTTCTCTGCGGACCACCAACATTTTCTTGCGGACCACCAGTGGTTGGCAACCACTATGCTGGAGAGCATGGTCCTCCTTTCCACCTTACCTTGGAAAGAGTCTTGCCGTTGGCCACGAGAGTCACAAGTGCCGCACAACAGACCAAAGCACTGGAGCTCGATAAACCGGAACTTGGAGGAATCGTGCCTTCCACGAGGCAGTTAATTCCGCTCGGCTTCCTCAGATTGAAGTGATCCTGAAAAATACAAGATAAACTGATTTGGGGTTTTAGTTCGGAAGAATTGAACCGCCTGCTGTCTTCTTCGTGGGACAAGGAAACCTGGTTTTCGTCCTCCAGGACGCCCTCGGCTGACCACAGTTCATTTAGTGATCATCTCAACAGCATTGAAAAAAGTGACATGACCGTTTTTCACACTTACGTTCGTTGTCGCATCCCTGTGATTAAGATTTGCACGCTCGGCAACGAACTCACATTTACAACGGTCACCAAATCTCAGGGTCACCTTTTGTGACCTTCTGAATAGCAAAGTCAATGGGAAAGCCAGATTCACTTAGCAACCGTATTACTAACTGAACAACTGCCGTGTTTCACTTAGCAACTGTGGCAAGAAAGGTCGTAAAATGGGGCAAAACTCACTTAACAACTGTCTTGCTCCCCAAGGTTAAATTTTGGGCTCAGTTATGGTCGTAAGTCGAGGATTACCTGTATGTTTATGCATGTACGCACATACACACAGACAGACACATAGTTTTCATGGCTTCCTGGGCAGGACATACCTAGCAGTCTGGACCTGTTTTTATTCTTTTTAATATAAATTTTATTTGGGTTTTCACAAAATACAAATAAAACATCTTTTTTTGAGAATAGCATGATCCCGGGTTATCACTTCTCCATACAGACACAAATTCAATTTCATATTATCTTTTCTCATTAAACAAATTTTCCCCTGTAGTTACTAATTGAAGTATGATACCTTGATATCTTTTAATTTTATCCATTCAACTCTTATTTAAACTTCAATTTATGCCTTTAGAATTATAACATTCAATATAGTACATAACTTCCATTCTGCTTGGTACATTCTTAAGATACACACTATGTTCATATATATATATAAATATAAATATAAATAAAATATAAATATTAAATAAAACAATCATTCCATTCCAATTCAATTCTATCATTAATATTCATTACAATCTTAACGTCTTTAACATTTTTTTTCAATTGAACATCATACTTCCTTGGGAACACTTGTAAACTTTCCATAATTAATTCTCCCCCCACCCCCCATATTTTTAGACCTGCTTTTAGAGAACTAGGCAGGCCCAGAGTACAATTGAGCGAGATTCCTTAAAACAAACAAGTGTTGCATCATTAGGTAATTTGTACGGCTGAAATCTGTGTTCCAGTTTCCTGAGAAATTTCTTCCTCACAAACGATATTATTCCTGCCTCATTCTCAGGATGCTTTAAAATTCTTTTGCACCATGTTCCTAAGCTCACTTTAAAGTTGCAAGGTAATTAATATATTTTGTCCAGAGGTGGGATTCAGCAGGTTCTGACTGGATCTGGAGAACCGGTAGTGGAAATTTTGAGTAGTTCCGAGAACCGGCAAATACCACCTCTGACTGGCCCCGCCAACCCCATCTATTCTCCGCCTCCCACTGAGTCCCAGCTGATCGGCTGGGTCTTCTTTGGTTGCCCTGCACAGGAGAATGGAGCTGGAAAGCAGGTTAGTGGGGTGAGGAGGGAAGGGGGATTTTGCAGTAACCTTCCCTTGCTATGCCCATCAAACCACACCACGCCCACCAAGCCACACCCACAGAACCAGTAGTAAAAAAATTTGAATCCCACCACTGATTTTGTTCCACATCTTTCTTGGTTACTTTGCCTTCTCTCTCACCCGATTTCTTGAAAAAGGTTTAATGAATTATTTTCTTTGGGCTTAATTGCTGAGAAGGAAGTCAACTATAGACTCTGGAGAAATAAGACTTCTACAATAAAAACGTATACCTTGTGCAATGAATTAGAATGAAGAAGCCCGTTTCATACATACACTCTCCCCCCTTAACCTGGTGTTAAGGTGATCAAACAGAATGCATGTAAAACACGTGGATGCTAATGTGTTTCATCACCAAACAAACTTTGCATAAGTTTATTCCCAATGTCCAAATGCAGTTTTGGCATACACTGTTAAAAACAAGGTCGGAAGTATGATTTCAATCTGATTATTTCTCTGACATTTCTGAATACATCAAGTGGTCTTAACGAGGGCTTTGTTGTTCTGCTGGTTATGGATTTCTTTTTTTTTTTTTCCAAAGGAGAAGTAGAAATGGTTAGATGTTGTATAATCAGTTGCATTAGGATGCTATAAATTCAGAAACAGTTCCACAGGTGTTTAGAAAAACAGAAAAACTGAGCTATTGGCTGAGTTAAACACAGCCAGCCAATTTAACATAGATTAGATATCTGCTCTTCAAATGTCTTAAGATTTTTTAGGGGCCATCCAGAAGACAGTAATTGCGGTCCATGCTGTCTTGTCAGTAGTAGAACGTGACCTTTTGTTTCTGTTTTAATTTGGCCAGGAAGCATGTTGGCCGTTGCTCTCCTTCTTACCACTGTGCTTCTTATCAACTGCTTCCCTATTTTTGGCTTCATTGTTTTTCTCCCCATGAGCTGAAAGCAAGCTTGGAAGATAAAAAGCCTGTTACATTCCTGACCTCAAGTGTTTGGAAACCACAATCACTTGCTCTGTGGGGAATTGATGTGAATTTCTGATCCCTAAGTATATCGGATCTTTATTTTTTATTAGCATTGCAGATGGAATGGAACCAATAGCTGTTTTGGCCTGGATGTGGATTTATTTTAAAAGAAATTTCAAGGAAATTTTCTCATGTGATTTCCTGAAAATCACATTCAACTTTCCCGTTTCTGCATTAATCTACCTGATTTTTGTTCCCAGTGTGACTTAAGTCATTTAAATACGAAATGTCAAATTAAGTAGAAAAATGTGTTATGTTCAGCATCCAAAGAAATGCAGCACAAAACCTGCAGCTGAAGCTAGTGGCTGGATGCCTAGACACAATCATCAGGGTCTATGGATTTCCTGAACATAGCTTTCTGAGAGCATTGTAATTGTGGGGTGCTTTCCGGGGGCTGAACAATAAAATCAACTGCAGATCTGAACCCAGAGAGAATAATTAATAATGCAATTAGAAAACAGATATAGCTGTTGGCATGCATTTTTATCACAAAAGACCAAGATAAACCACAGAGCTAAACTTGATAGCAAATTACAGGTTAAGCAAAAAATCGTATATATTTCATTCGTATTAATTCTCCATAATCATTGTTCCCCATTTTGTTTTTTACATGATTCTGTCCCCGATGAACTAAATAAGACACATGCATGGACTTAAGATCTTCCTTTTTATGCTTTTTTTAAAAATGTTGAGCTGCTTTGAGTCATAGAAGAGCAACATAGAAGAGCAATACCTTCATATCTCTTTCTGTTTGGTGGCTTACTATTTGAAGAGTATCTTTGAGTGGTTCAGAGCTGCATTTGCTCAGAGTATGAGAGAAGGCTAAGATTTTTGTGAAATTTTATTGAAGTTTGGAGGGATTTCTTACTTTTAGAAAACACATTGCAGGTTTTACATTTGTTTCCAGGTGGAAACAAGGCAACAAAACCATGATGGCAACATCCAACAAATTTCCGAGAGAAAGCTTCCAAGATAGCATGCCAACAGTTGGATCTTAAGCTGTCCTCCTCTGCTTTAAATTATATGCGAGGACAATCAATCGCTTTTCTGTTAAGTTCATTTTAAAGATGGCTTCCCTGACTTGGCATTCTGTAGATCAGGGGTTTGGGGAGTTGAAGTCCTCCAGGTTTAAAGTTGGAGACCCCTGCTCTGGAGGACACAGAATGTATTCAGTATCGGCTGGTGAGGGAATTCTGGGAGCTGAAATCCACAAATCTTAAAAGTTATTGAGGTTTCAAACACTGTGGGAAAACCTTGGAGGCCCAATCTGTTCCTTGTCTTTAACTCTGCTCAACTGAACCTCCGAATTCCAAAGCTTTATGTTCAGTGCTGACAAAACTGGTTTGTTCCTAGATCCGTTTGGCGATCCTGATTGAATCCAGTACCACAAATGCTTTATGCTTGCATATGCTTATTTTACTAAGAAAAATTGGCAATCTGCAGAAAGCCTGATCTGTTTTAGAAAGGCTGAGTTCCCTTCAACCCTCTTGACATGCTTCCAGTATTAGACAGCAACAGCAAGATTCCTGCAACACCCACAGAAGACAGTTCAAGTTAAACACGTTCTGAGCACCGAATTGCCCACGCACACAAAAAAATATTCTCCTTTTAGGCACACAAACTACTTGCTGCTGAGGTCACCTCTGACAATTTCCCAACAGGGAGAAATCCATCAGATCCTTAACCAGAAAAGGATTAGCAGATATTCCTTTGAAGATGGATCAAACTTTCACATTTATTACGGAATATGCATAATGGAGGGAAAACAAAGTCCCTGACTCAAAACTGAGGGTTTTTTCTTTTCTTTTCTTTTGTTTATGGAGCTGGGCAGGATGTTTCTTTCCAGTGGATAATGTGCTCAGTTTAATATAAACATATTGTGCCACGGGATGATGCTTTAGGTTTTAAAAATAATTTCGTATAGAGGAATTGTGAAAAGTAGCACTGAAATTTCCAAGAGGCGACTTGCCAGCATTTAAAAGTCTAGATCACAAAAAAGAAAGGGCTACGATTTATAATGCTAAACATTCCATGTTATCTATCAAATAGTTCCTGCTAATAAACATATAATTAATATAGAAACTTGGTACATGTAGTATGCGCTCTCTGTATGTTTCTTTTTTTAAAAAGCATCACGCGTTTAACTTTCTAACCTACTGCGTGTTATTGGAACATTTGTGTTTTGCTTTTCATTTTGCTGAGAATTTCAAAGGAAGAGGATGTAAATTGAAGTTACTTCACCTGTATTCCTTTGAACCCACAGAGGAAATAGTTGTGCCATAAAGGTTTTGTTTGCTTTATATGGATGTCATTGGCATCTGTATTGAAATCCCTAGGAAATAAACAGAAAAAAGCGAAATTGTTTCAGAATAGGTTTACTACATTCTCGGTACGCATAAGCCACTCAAACATATCTACTGCCACCTGCCGGTAAAAGAAATCAGTTTCTTTTTCTCTCTCTGCCAATTACAGGTAAGCCTCAACTCATGATCACAGCTGAGCCTCAAATTTCTGTTACTAAGTGAGATACTTGCTAAGTGAGCTTTGTCCTAATTTACGGCCTTTCTTACCGCAGTTGTTAAGTGAATCCCTGCAGTTGTTCAATTAGTAACACAGTCGTTAAGTGAACCTTGGCTTCCCCGTTGACTGTGCTTGTCAGAAGGTCACAAAGGAGAATCATGTGACCCTGGAACACTGCAATTGTCGTAAATTTGAGTCAGTTGCCAAGCATCAGAATTTTGATCACGTGACCAAGGGATTGTTTAAAAAAAAGAAGAAGTAGTCATCCGTCATTTTTTTAGTGCTGTTATAACTTCTAATGGTCACAAAATGAAGGACTACTTGTCTATTCCTAATTAAACATTGAGAAATTTCTTGATAGAAATTTGAATGAGGGCAGACTGGGGTATCTTCTTCCTAGAACAGTAAGTCCAAAAATGTTCGATCTTTTTGTTGTTCAGTTTGGATTTAAGGCATAAATTAGGCGCCTTAAGCTTTGTACTGGCGAAAAATGTTGGAAATGTCATCAGACACCTGGCTCATATTACCATATGTGGTGGACTTGTGTGGATGCTAAAAAATACTGGACTAAAATCCACATGTGGTTGGAAAAAATGACAAAAAAACATATAGACTTGAAACCAGAGATATTTTTATTGGGAATTTTACCTGAAATATATAGTAAAGACTTGAAATACCTGATTGTAAATGTATTAACAGCGGCTAAGATTGTATTTGCTAAAAACTGGAAAAATGAGAAAATACCATCACAGGAGGAAATCATTAAGAAAATATTGGAATGGGCTGAAATGAGTAGATTGACATTTGAAATAAGAGAACAAGAGGATAAACAATTTTATAAAATTTGGGATCTTTTTTATCAATGGTTAGACAATAAAGTACAGTAATGAAATATGTAGACTTTTAGAAAATAATAAATATATAAAGATGCACTTCTTTCTTACTATATCTACAAAATGATTTTAGGATAGATTTGGGGTGATAATATGAACTGTTATAAAATAAACTAAGTAAATTATGGTTATCTTTTAAAACATGAATGAATAAAAGTACAAATGATTGATTAATAATGATACTAAGGTATTTAATTTTTGATTGACAATATGAGATTATATGCAATGTAACTGTAATTGAAGACTACGAAATGGAAGCACAAAACAATTTGTAAAGCAACTGGCACACTGTATGTACATCTATGGAAGATAGCTTGATGTTTTTATGTTTTGTTTGTTTGTGTTTGTTTTTAAAAATCAATAAAATAAAAAAAAAAGCTTTGTACTGGGACCAGAAGTCTATTTTTACCCCGTGAGACCCCTGGAACTGATTCCCCTGTTCAATTCTCAAAACAGCACAGTGGGTAAAATCAGTGCAGTGGATGGTGCCCTACAATATAATCTAGTTTTAAAAAAGAATTAAACTCCAAGAAAGTTTATTATCTTTCTTGTTGTAGAACTTTATGTATAAAGGACAATCTTCCAAGATCGGTCGGTAAAAATTGTAAACACTGCATTAAAAAATTACAAACTGACTTCATATTTAAGACAGGTTTTGGCTGATGGATGGCCGTGGAATTCTTTTTCATTGGTTTGGCTTTCTAATCAGATGTCCTCTGACATCTCTCTCACAATCTACTGGCCTAACTGGTTCCTTTAGTTGATTTCTCCAGTGCTTTCCAGGCCAATGAAGCTCTCAGAGAAGACGACAAGGTATGGGTCAAGGAAGGGTGTATTTCCATCTAGAGTTCAACTCAATTAATGTGAATTAACTATTGCAACAGGAATGTAAGTGGGATGAATATCCCAATTGAACACTCCCATTTAAATACTTGGTTTTAATTTGGAACAAGCATTGGGCAATCTCTTTCTTCCCCATATGAGACATTAACCAGGAAAGTTTGGAAACCAATGTCAGATCTACCAACCCATGTTCTCCATTCTGGTTCTTTCCCTTATTCCTATTACCAGAGGAAAAGCCAACACAGCTTTCTTGACAGACTAGAACATTGGGCTGTATTTAAAGAAATGAAATTCAGTGTAGAGAAAAGTAAAGTCCTACACTTAGGCAAGAAAAACCAAAAGTACACATATAGACCGGGTGAAACCAGGCTCAATAGCACTAACTGGGAGAGGGATCTTGGAGTCTTAGTGGACAACCAGCTAAATATGACCCAGTAGTGAGCAGCCGCGGCCAAAAAAGCTAATGCAATCCTAAATTGCATTAACAGAGGGATACAATCAAGATCAAGTGAGGTACTAAAGCCTTAGTAAGACCACGCCTAGAGTACTGCATCCAGTTTTGGTCACCACATTATAAAAAAGATGTTGAGACTCTAGAAAAAGTGCAAAGAAGAGCAACCAGGATGATTAGGGGACTGGAGGCTAAAATATACAATGAACAGTTACAGGGGTATGGCTAATCCAGTGAAGAGAAGGAGCAGGGGAGACATGATATTAATGTTCCCATATTTGAGGTGCTACCACAGAGAGGAAGGGGTCAAGTTATTTTCCAAAGGACCTGACAGCCAGACAAGGAATAATGGATGGAAACTGATCAAGGAAAGATTCAACCTAGAAATAAGGAGAAATTTTCTGACAGAACAATCAGCCAATGGAACAGCTTGCCCTCGGAAGTTGTGGGAGCATCATCCCTTGAGATTTTCAAGAAGGGACTGGAGTGCCATCTTTCAGAAATGGTGTAGGTTCTCCTGCTTGGGCAGGGGGGTTGGACTAGATGACCTACAAGGTCCCTTCCAACTCTGATTATCTGTTACTTTTCATTTTAATATTCCTGGGATGCTTTCTACTGTAAGGATGGTGAGATTTGAAGATACCATACCATACAGCTGCTAGAAGACCCACAGGCCAGTCAGCACACACATTTATACTAAGCCAGGAATGTTTGTTTGGCTTTGGCTTAAAATGTGGCAGGAAAAAAGCCGTAATGATTTGTCAGCCATGGTTCATGTGATCGGATGTGCTAAATTCAAATAACCCGCCACTTAGGACAATGTATGAATTCCAGGTATCAGCAAAGTATTACAGGTAGCCTTTGACTTATGACCACAATTTGCATTCAAAGTTTGTGTTGCTAAGCAAGACAGAATTTTGCCCTGTTTTACGACCTTTCTTGCCACAGTTGTTAAGTGAACCACTGCAGTTGTTAAGTGAATCCAGCTTCCCCATTGACTTTGCTTGTCGCAAAAGGGGATCATGTGACCCTGGGACATTGCAACCGTCATAAATCCATGCCAGTTGCCAAGCTTCTCAATTTTGATCACGGGACCATAGAGATTCTCCAATGGTCATTAAGTGTGAAAAATGGTTCTAAGTCACTTTTTTCAGCTCTGTTTGTCAGAGTTGGAAGCCATATTGAAACCAGATGCTCCCACCCTGCCCCATTTTGAGTGGGAGGGTGAAATTTCTTGGGGTAAATGTGGTTAGACAAAATAACATGCTTTTTGTAGTTCAAGGTCCTCTTGTTCTCGAATGGCCATTGTCAATCTACTCATTTCTGCACATTCCATTATTTTCTTAATTATTTCCCTCATCCATCGGAATTTTCTCATTTTTCCAATTTTGTGCAGACACAATCCTGGCTGCTGTTAATACATTGATAATCAAGTAGCTTAACTCTTTGTTGTAACCCTCAGGCAAAATTCCCAATAAAAATGTCTCTGGTTTTAAATCTATAGATTGTTTTATCATTTTCTACAGCCACGTGTGTATTCTACTCCAATACTTTTTGGCTTCTGTGCACTGTTATTGTAACTTTGAATGATCACTAAACAAACTGAAGATGACCTGTATCCCACTTTTTCCTTTCTGAAAAAGTCTATGAATAAAGACCAACACGAGTGCATAAGAGGTATCACCCTTGATTGTAGAACACGCTGTTTCAAGGTTTACTTTTCTACTGTAGGAACTAATTTTCCAGTCTGCCGTTTCCCTTTGTTCTTTCTCCCCAAATAAACACGGATCCTGTTTCCTCCGTGCATTTTTCTCTGTCGCAAGCTCAAAACCCAAACATGAAACAAGATGTGGATAATTACATGGGTATCATTGTTCCCTCTGGATTAGATGGTTATGATTTAAGAAGACAGCAAGAACACTGGAAACCTTTGCAACCACCTCAGACCGAAACCAAACCTGGCTTCTAATGTTGGCCCATATATTTCAGACATCCATTTTGACAAACTGGCCAAGTGAGGTAGTGTAGAAATTGGGAGGAACAAGTAAAAAGGCAAGGGGGAAACCGAGAGACAATTGTTTGCAAGGAAAACATAAGGGTTTCAATCTCTTTCCTCCTCCCCCTCAATGTGTGCTTTCAAAACACTGTTGACTCAAAGGTTTTTAGAAGTGGTTTGTATTTCTTTCATCACAAAGGTGGTGATATACAGACTTGTCCAAGATCTAGCATGAGGTTTGGGGTCTCAGGTAGGACCATAACCCACATCTTGCCATTTTTAGTCTTAACCACTACACCAAACTGCCTCTCAGAAACCTGATATAAATTACCAATGCTATAATATTACGTTTTTATCTGAAGCAAATGGATCCCTCGTGGATTATGCTGAAAAACTTGGATTATGTTCCAATTTCTTAAGCAGTTTGGGGAATCGGGAGGTAATTTTAATATTTTTAAAATGGTTCCAGCTTATGTAGATAACTAAACTCATCCTACTTCAGCAGAGATTTCTACTATCTAGTGCTCAGGTATACAGGTAGGTAGTCCTGGATGTAAGACCACAATTGAGCCCAAAATTTCTGTTGTTAAGTGAGATTTTTGTTAAGTGAGTTTTTCCCCATTTTACAGTTGCCACAGTTGTTAAGTGAATCACTGCAGTTGTTAAGTTAGTAACACGGTTAAGTGAATCTGGTTTCCCAGTTGACTTTGCTTATCAGAAGGTCATAAAAGGAGATCACATGACCCCTGGACACTGCAACCGTCACAAATATGAATCAATTGCCAAGCATCTGAATTTTGATCAGGTGACCATGGGGATATGTCACAATGGTCGTGTGAAAAATGTCATTTTTTTCCACTGCTGTTTTAACTTTGAACGGTCACCAAACAAACTTTTGCAAGTCAAAGACTACTTGTATTAAACTGCAGCTGCCATTAGCCATGTTAGCTGAAGAGTTTTGAGAGCTGGAGCCTAACACATATACCTTTTTCCAGGGGCATGATGTTTGTTGATAGTTCAAGTATTGAATGGCTTAACACATAATGGATTCCGCTCTGAATTTTGCTCCATTTTCACTAATTTCCCTTTTGTGATGCACTTTTTCAATTGCATGTTTACAGGTCAAGATTGTGCCATTGTTTAGTTGCTGTGAAACATCTATATTACAACAACAATAATCAGTAAAAAAAAAATGGTACTCACAAGTACGAGGGATCTGTGTTAGCCAAATGGAGGATTGGACTGCTTAGAGGTTCGGCTGCTATAAGTATGTCTTGATCTATGGCCATCGGGAGTACACTATATCCACAGTAATCTATATGTTCACCTATTTAAAAAAAACCCAGAAAATTAAATGATCTCACATAGCACCCAAATACCCCCTTTTCCATTTGACTAAATTCTGCATGGGATAGTTTATGCTGAAGATTCTTAAGACACAGAGGTTATATCTTGGTTTATAGGACTGGCCTTCGCTAGACTGAAGCAACTTGATAGAATGCATAATATACAATATTTAATTAAAATAACCATGGCAAAAGCACTGACGGAAAGGTCAAAAAATAATCAGAGCAAACCTAATCAATTTGTGATAAAAATAAAATAGTAATATATCAATAATAGTACAGATGACAACAGTGCTCTGTTGAAGAGTTCTTATATTATTTTTGGGATGTTAAGTGATGTAACAAGTGTTAATTCTAAGGGAAAACTGCTCCATGGCACTGGAGCTGTCAGAAAAATAATATTTCTTGGCTTTCTTCCCCTTACTTCATACAAGTGGGGTAGAGTATACCTAAAAACATCTCCTGGGAAGAATATACTGAACAGGTTAATTCATGCAGGAGGTGGCGATCCTGCAGATACCTTAGTTAGTGCCACACCTTACTGCCTAACAAACAAATATAGGCTATTTAAAGTGAAAAGGTCTGGCTGCCACTTGATTCTACTGCTCAAAGGTTAACAAAATAATGCATTAAAAATACTTTACCTATTAAGTTGACTCGGCCTGGTGCTCGGACATAAAATTTTGGTGTTGTTTTAAATTTAGATATGAACATATTTTTCAGCTTCAGCAGTCTGAAAAGGAGCAGCAGTACAAATTTGTCAGAGATACAGATGTCAAGGGATACATTTCAAAATCCAAGGTCTTCAACCAATTTGACAGGAGCAGGCTCTAGTTTTGTAGGCTAATGTAATTTTAGTATTCACAGATCATATTACTGCATTCCACTAATCACGGCACTGTTACTGAAAGTAACAGCAAATAATATTTACATCGGACACAAAGCTATGAAGGCTTGTATAGTTTTATATTATATGATTCTAGCCTATTGCAGTTTATTCAAAAATATCATGGCTTGCTGAACATGGCAGAAGAGAAATTTTGCATGCAGTCGATTCCAAATCCACCCCCCACCCCCCAGGAGATATTCCAGATGATGGGACAAGGCTTGTAAATTTAAGGCACATCCAAGTCACTATTCAATATATTTAATATGGCTCCTTAATGAAATTTTGTGCCTGACAATAATGACTGAAACAAAACCAATTGCCATTTTGAATCTGCACCTTCTGTTCATTAAACCTTGTTGGTCAGATGATGTTAAATTATCCAGTTTTATTCCCACAACTACTATGTAAGATATATCGGCCTATGAGGCTCCAGATCATCAAATGAATGTCCATGGCTGAGTAGGGTTGAATTGGATCACCAATTTTTAGTTCAGAATCTTTACTCAATCTTCCCCAATCTGGCATCAGTGGACATCTCAGTGGTTTATGAGAGATATAATCCAACCCATCGGATATCAGGCAGGGCAAAATTATCCTAGCAATGCATTGCTACCGGAGGAGCTCTCTCTTACATAGTTGCAAGATCAAACTTGGGGTGGATGGGCAGAAATATATCAGAGACTGGGGTGCTGAGTGTATTAAGGGCCCTGTTGCCAACTGGCCAAGCATCTCAGCCAAGCATATTTATTATGGATGTTTCTTGTTTTTGTGTTTTGAAATGCTTTTTAGCATTTTGAATGTACCGGTATTTTTTTTAATTGTAAGATATCCAGAATCATGGACTGAGACGGGCAGCTATAGAAATTGAATGAATGAACGCCTATTTTCTTCGGTTCCTTAAAAAACTCATAGGAAGCAAACTGAGCAAACCACCCGGAACTGCCCTTGTAATTTTCTGTGAGATTACAACTCCTCCAATCTCATGCACCTCGACCTCGGAGTAAGTAACCTGGGGCACTAGAAAAACCATGAGCAGGACTCGTTGCAAAGCGCTTCAAGGAAGAACGTCCTCTCAGCCCCCTGCCCCGACCGCTGGAGCTCAGACGCGGAAGGGGGAGCGAGAGTCCGACCACGCACCTCGGTTCTTCCACCAGCTGGAGCGAAAGGACGGGGGGCGCGTCGGCAGCCATCCCGTGCTTCCCCCACGATTATCAACGTTGCTGCGGGGTTTGTGTGTGCGTGTGTGTTCCTTTTGCAAGTGGCCACGTCCGCTTCCAGCTCGGCTCACTGCAGCTGTTTCCTCCCCGTATTCCCCGCCCAGAGGCGCTCCTGATGGCAAAGAGGACGAAGGTCCGGCGAACGACCGTGCCCCACCTCCGGCTGCAGATGCGGAACTGGAGAAATTCACAACGACAGACGCAGGAAGAAGCGAAGGACCCCGTCTCTCCACCAGGGAGAGTTAGCCTATTCCCGCGAAGACTTCTGCAATGTTTATTTTATTTTATTTATTTGATTTGTCAATCGCTTACAAAACAATAGGTATAAGTATTAACACGAGTAAGAATACAGAAAATAGGTACGATTAAATGGGGACAATAGGACAGGGACGGGAGACACGATGGTGCACTTATGCACGCCCCTTAATGTGGAAACATCCACTTTCGGAAATAAAACATGCCCCTCCCTCCCTCCTTCCCCATCACCGATTGAGAAAATTGGAGAGCTTGGGTCTTGCAGCCGCTTTTTCAACTCATGCGTTTTATTAAACGCGTAAACTTAACTAACGAAAAGTGGAGGATTACAGCATCTGTTGAAGGGCGGGTGCGTGTAACTCAAGAAAGGCGATGCTTTTTAATCAAAGGTGTTCATCAGAAAAAAAAATTAGTAGAGTTTCAGGCTTTTGCTAAAGTTGGGAGGTAACACCTAGTCCAGTGTTTTGAAAACTTGGCACAGTGGCTGTGAAATTCAGGGAGTTGGAAGTCCACACATCTCAAAGGTGCCAGGTTTGAAAAACACCTATCTAAGTTTTCAAAAATAGTTGAAAAGGCTGGTATAATTGAGGTTTCTTCCAGCCCTGATCTTATGTTCCATTTATGGAGATTCATTCACAGGGATTCATTATTGTATTATATCTATATGTCAGGTGTGTATACATATTATGCTAAATTATGGTTTGGCAGTGTATGAAAGACACACAACTGGCTGCTTTTATACATTGTGCAAGTTCTATACACTGTTTATAACCTCTGGCCAAACTGATGCCAAGCCAGGCAAATTGCAAAACAGGAAAACTCATCTCTTGGGCTTCTGCTGGTCTGTGCTGTAGTCATTGAAGCAGAGAGACTTGCAATAACTTGGATGGAGGATTCTGGGAGTGGAAATGCACACATCTTTGAGTTGTCCAGGTTGAGAAGTGTTGGTCTTTTAGGGTTACAGTTGTTGCATTTGAGGGGCCTTGCTGTGATGTGGCAGCTCTTGGAAAAAGCCCCTTTCGCCTCTCCCTGTATCAGTTGACTATTTAGTGACAGTTGGCCAATGATGTCAGGTGACTGATAATGTTACCTAGTTCGGTCATAAAACGTCTGCAAACACCAAAGATCGGAGAACACCAAAAACTCCTCATTTCAACCCCAAACTACAAATATTCCTTTCCAAACTTGACCAAGGCAGAGTCTGATTCTGCCCTTCGGGGGTTCGCTGAAAAGCAGCAGAGAGCCGCCCAAGGGAGAGCACAACGCTCCCCTCTGCAGCCCTCTCTTAACAACACCAAGGCAAAAGTTTTGCACCCGGGATCTCTCCGCTTAAGATCCCGGTGCATCGGGAGGCCCGAAGCCTCATTCCAATCCCCCGAGCTGTGCTTTTGGCAACCCGAGCCGTTGCTAGGCAGCCTGGCTGCCAAAAAACAAAAACAACGCAGGCCTGGTGCACCCCGAATGAGGCTCCGGGTGCGCGCGACCGGAACGGCCGAGGCGCGGCGCGACGGACGCTTTTGCGTGAGAACCCCTTTCCGCGCCTTGCGCCGTCGCGTCGAAGGACGGGGGGGAGGGAGGGGGTGTTGCCCAAGGCGCGGGGCATTGTGGGAGAAGGGGGCCGTCCGTTCGGCTGTTGGTCCGACCTCCGCGCCCCGCCCCTCCTCCTCCTCCCTCCCCCTCCCCTCGCGTCCTCCGGCCAAGATGTCTGACATGGAGGATGACTTCATGTGCGACGATGAGGAGGACTACGACCTGGTAAGGGGAGCCCTCGGCCGGCCTCTGCGCCGGGGGCCGCCCCCGCCCCTCCTCCCCTCAGCCGCCTCCGCTTCCGCCTCCCCTCCGCTCGGCCGGCGCCTTCGCTCCCTCCGGCTCCCGGGTGCGGGGGGTCTGCGCCAGCCCCTTGGACGCCCGGCTGCCCCGGGGAAGGAAGCGCGGAGGGGCCGGCGCGAGACTCCCGCCCCCCTCCTCGCTCTCCCCGGCTCTCCCCGCAGTCCCGGGGAGAAGGCCGCCGCCGCCGCCGCCGCCCAGGCTCCGCGCTAGGCCCCCTCGTCAGGCCCGCCCGGCTTGAGCCGCCTCGCCCCCGCCCGAAGAGCGGGATCCCGAGCCCACAGAGACCCGGGCGTCGCGCCCCCTGAAGCCGCCGCCCCTGGCCCGGGGTGGGGTGGGGGGCTGCGTGTGGGGGGGTCAATCCCGTGGAGGGGTGTCGGGGGTTCCTTCTTTGGAGGAGGAAGGGGGCCTCTGAAATCTTGGCCGGCTTTTCAGTTCAGGTAGCCCTCGACTTACAACCATCCGTTTAGTGACCCTTCAAAGTTATACAGATACAGATGAACAACAGTTGGAAGGGGACCTTGTAGGTCATCTAGTCCAACCC